>CAMPDV010005928.1:0-25041 GCA_946699065.1 Loxodes magnus | reverse complement strand
AATAAATGAAGTGAGAAAAGAAGATAACTTTCAGATTTAAGGAGTATGCTTTGAGATAAGAAGATAATATTTTGAAAAGTGAATAAATGAAGTGAGAAAAGAAGATAACTTTCAGATTTAAGGAGTATGCTTTTGAGATAAAAGAAGATAATATTTTGAAAAGTGAATAAATGAAGTGAGAAAAGAAGATAACTTTCAGATTTAAGGAGTATGCTTTGAGATAAAAGAAGATAATATTTTGAAAAGTGAATAAATGAAGTGAGAAAAGAAGATAACTTTCAGATTTAAGGAGTATGCTTTGAGATAAAAGAAGATAATATTTTGAAAGGTGAATAAATGAAGTGAGAAAAGAAGATAACTTTCAGATTTAAGGAGTATGCTTTGAGATAAAAAGAAGATAATATTTTGAAAGGTGAATAAATGAAGTGAGAAAAGAAGATAACTTTCAGATTTAAGGAGTATGCTTTGAGATAAAAGAAGATAATATTTTGAAAAGTGAATAAATGAAGTGAGAAAAGAAGATAACTTTCAGATTTAAGGAGTATGCTTTGAGATAAAAGAAGATAATATTTTGAAAGGTGAATAAATGAAGTGAGAAAAGAAGATAACTTTCAGATTTAAGGAGTATGCTTTGAGATAAAAGAAGATAATATTTGAAAAGTGAATAAATGAAGTGAGAAAAGAAGATAACTTTCAGATTTTAAGGAGTATGCTTTGAGATAAAAGAAGATAATATTTTGAAAGGTGAATAAATGAAGTGAGAAAAGAAGATAGACTTTCAGATTTAAGGAGTATGCTTTGAGATAAAAGAAGATAATATTTTGAAAAGTGAATAAATGAAGTGAGAAAAGAAGATAACTTTCAGATTTAAGGAGTATGCTTTGAGATAAAGAAGATAATATTTTGAAAAGGTGAATAAATGAAGTGAGAAAAGAAGATAACTTTCAGATTTAAGGAGTATGCTTTGAGATAAAAGAAGATAATATTTTGAAAGGTGAATAAATGAAGTGAGAAAAGAAGATAACTTTCAGATTTAAGGAGTATGCTTTGAGATAGAAGAAGATAATATTTTGAAAAGTGAATAAATGAAGTGAGAAAAGAAGATAACTTTCAGATTTAAGGAGTATGCTTTGCAGATTGAAGATAATATTTTGAAAAGTGAATAAATGAAGTGAGAAAAGAAGATAACTTTCAGATTTAAGGAGTATGCTTTGAGATAAAAGAAGATAATATTTTGAAAGGTGAATAAATTGAAGTGAGAAAAGAAGATAACTTTCAGATTTTAAGGAGTATGCTTTGAGATAAAAGAAGATAATATTTTGAAAAGTGAATAAATGAAGTGAGAAAAGAAGATAACTTTCAGATTTAAGGAGTATGCTTTGAGATAAAAGAAGATAATATTTTGAAAAGTGAATAAATGAAGTGAGAAAAGAAGATAACTTTCAGATTTAAGGAGTATGCTTTGAGAATAAAAGAAGATAATATTTTGAAAAGTGAATAAATGAAGTGAGAAAAGAAGATAACTTTCAGATTTAAGGAGTATGCTTTGAGATAAAAGAAGATAATATTTTGAAAAGTGAATAAATGAAGTGAGAAAAGAAGATAACTTTCAGATTTAAGGAGTATGCTTTGAGATAAAAGAAGATAATATTTTGAAAGGTGAATAAATGAAGTGAGAAAAGAAGATAACTTTCAGATTTAAGGAGTATGCTTTGAGATTGAAGATAATATTTTGAAAAGTGAATAAATGAAGTAATAAAAGAAGATAACTTTCAGATTTAAGGAGTATGCTTTGAGATTGAAGATAATATTTTGAAAAAGTGAATAAATGAAGTGAGAAAAGAAGATAACTTTCAGATTTAAGGAGTATGCTTTGAGATAAAAGATAATATTTTGAAAAGTGAATAAATGAAGTGAGAAAAGAAGATAACTTTCAGATTTAAGGAGTATGCTTTGAGATAAAAGAAGATAATATTTTGAAAAGTGAATAAATGAAGTGAGAAAAGAAGATAGACTTTCAGATTTAAGGAGTATGCTTTGAGATAAAAGAAGATAATATTTTGAAAAGTGAATAAATGAAGTGAGAAAAGAAGATAACTTTCAGATTTAAGGAGTATGCTTTGAGATAAAAGAAGATAATATTTTGAAAGGTGAATAAATGAAGTGAGAAAAGAAGATAACTTTCAGATTTAAGGAGTATGCTTTGAGATTGAAGATAATATTTTGAAAAGTGAATAAATGAAGTGAGAAAAGAAGATAACTTTCAGATTTAAGGAGTATGCTTTGAGATAAAAGAAGATAATATTTTGAAAAGTGAATAAATGAAGTGAGAAAAGAAGATAACTTTCAGATTTAAGGAGTATGCTTTGAGATAAAAGAAGATAATATTTTGAAAAGTGAATAAATGAAGTGAGAAAAGAAGATAACTTTCAGATTTAAGGAGTATGCTTTGAGATAAAAGAAGATAATATTTTGAAAAGTGAATAAATGAAGTGAGAAAAGAAGATAACTTTCAGATTTAAGGAGTATGCTTTGAGATTGAAGATAATATTTTGAAAAGTGAATAAATGAAGTGAGAAAAGAAGATAACTTTCAGATTTAAGGAGTATGCTTTGAGATAAAAGAAGATAATATTTTGAAAAGTGAATAAATGAAGTGAGAAAAGAAGATAACTTTCAGATTTAAGGAGTATGCTTTGAGATAAAAGAAGATAATATTTTGAAAAGTGAATAAATGAAGTGAGAAAAGAAGATAACTTTCAGATTTAAGGAGTATGCTTTGAGATAAAAGAAGATAATATTTTGAAAAGTGAATAAATGAAGTGAGAAAAGAAGATAACTTTCAGATTTAAGGAGTATGCTTTGAGATAAAAGAAGATAATATTTTGAAAAGTGAATAAATGAAGTGAGAAAAGAAGATAACTTTCAGATTTAAGGAGTATGCTTTGAGATAAAAGAAGATAATATTTTGAAAGGTGAATAAATGAAGTGAGAAAAGAAGATAACTTTCAGATTTAAGGAGTATGCTTTGAGATAAAAGAAGATAATATTTTGAAAAGTGAATAATAAAAGTAATAAAAGAAGATAACTTTCAGATTTAAGGAGTATGCTTTGAGATTGAAGATAATATTTTGAAAAGTGAATAAATGAAGTGAGAAAAGAAGATAACTTTCAGATTTAAGGAGTATGCTTTGAGATAAAAGAAGATAATATTTTGAAAGGTGAATAAATGAAGTGAGAAAAGAAGATAACTTTCAGATTTAAGGAGTATGCTTTGAGATAAAAGAAGATAATATTTTGAAAAGTGAATAAATGAAGTGAGAAAAGAAGATAACTTTCAGATTTAAGGAGTATGCTTTGAGATATAAGAAGATAATATTTTGAAAAGTGAATAATAAAAGTAATAAAAGAAGATAACTTTCAGATTTAAGGAGTATGCTTTGAGATTGAAGATAATATTTTGAAAAGTGAATAAATGAAGTGAGAAAAGAAGATAACTTTCAGATTTAAGGAGTATGCTTTGAGATTGAAGATAATATTTTGAAAAGTGAATAAATGAAGTGAGAAAAGAAGATAACTTTCAGATTTAAGGAGTATGCTTTGAGATTGAAGATAATATTTTGAAAAGTGAATAAATGAAGTGAGAAAAGAAGATAAACTTTCAGATTTAAGGAGTATGCTTTGAGATTGAAGATAATATTTTGAAAAGTGAATAAATGAAGTGAGAAAAGAAGATAACTTTCAGATTTAAGGAGTATGCTTTGAGATAAAAGAAGATAATATTTTGAAAAGTGAATAAATGAAGTGAGAAAAGAAGATAACTTTCAGATTTAAGGAGTATGCTTTGAGATAAAAGAAGATAATATTTTGAAAAGTGAATAAATGAAGTGAGAAAAGAAGATAACTTTCAGATTTAAGGAGTATGCTTTGAGATAAAAGAAGATAATATTTTGAAAGGTGAATAAATGAAGTGAGAAAAGAAGATAACTTTCAGATTTAAGGAGTATGCTTTGAGATAAAAGAAGATAATATTTTGAAAGGTGAATAAATGAAGTGAGAAAAGAAGATAACTTTCAGATTTAAGGAGTATGCTTTGAGATAAAAGAAGATAATATTTTGAAAAGTGAATAAATGAAGTGAGAAAAGAAGATAACTTTCAGATTTAAGGAGTATGCTTTGAGATAAAAGAAGATAATATTTTGAAAAGTGAATAAATGAAGTGAGAAAAGAAGATAACTTTCAGATTTAAGGAGTATGCTTTGAGATAAAAGAAGATAATATTTTGAAAAGTGAATAATAAAAGTAATAAAAGAAGATAACTTTCAGATTTAAGGAGTATGCTTTGAGATAAAAGAAGATAATATTTTGAAAAGTGAATAAATGAAGTGAGAAAAGAAGATAACTTTCAGATTTAAGGAGTATGCTTTGAGATAAAAGAAGATAATATTTTGAAAAGTGAATAAATGAAGTGAGAAAAGAAGATAACTTTCAGATTTAAGGAGTATGCTTTGAGATTGAAGATAATATTTTGAAAAGTGAATAAATGAAGTGAGAAAAGAAGATAACTTTCAGATTTAAGGAGTATGCTTTGAGATTGAAGATAATATTTTGAAAAGTGAATAAATGAAGTGAGAAAAGAAGATAAACTTTCAGATTTAAGGAGTATGCTTTGAGATTGAAGATAATATTTTGAAAAGTGAATAAATGAAGTGAGAAAAGAAGATAACTTTCAGATTTAAGGAGTATGCTTTGAGATTGAAGATAATATTTTGAAAAGTGAATAAATGAAGTGAGAAAAGAAGATAACTTTCAGATTTAAGGAGTATGCTTTGAGATAAAAGAAGATAATATTTTGAAAGGTGAATAAATGAAGTGAGAAAAGAAGATAACTTTCAGATTTAAGGAGTATGCTTTGAGATAAAAGAAGATAATATTTTGAAAGGTGAATAAATGAAGTGAGAAAAGAAGATAACTTTCAGATTTAAGGAGTATGCTTTGAGATAAAAGAAGATAATATTTTGAAAAGTGAATAAATGAAGTGAGAAAAGAAGATAACTTTCAGATTTAAGGAGTATGCTTTGAGATAAAAGAAGATAATATTTTGAAAAGTGAATAAATGAAGTGAGAAAAGAAGATAACTTTCAGATTTAAGGAGTATGCTTTGAGATAAAAGAAGATAATATTTTGAAAAGTGAATAATAAAAGTAATAAAAGAAGATAACTTTCAGATTTAAGGAGTATGCTTTGAGATAAAAGAAGATAATATTTTGAAAAGTGAATAAATGAAGTGAGAAAAGAAGATAACTTTCAGATTTAAGGAGTATGCTTTGAGATAAAAGAAGATAATATTTTGAAAAGTGAATAAATGAAGTGAGAAAAGAAGATAACTTTCAGATTTAAGGAGTATGCTTTGAGATAAAAGAAGATAATATTTTGAAAAGTGAATAATAAAAGTAATAAAAGAAGATAACTTTCAGATTTAAGGAGTATGCTTTGAGATAAAAGAAGATAATATTTTGAAAAGTGAATAAATGAAGTGAGAAAAGAAGATAACTTTCAGATTTAAGGAGTATGCTTTGAGATTGAAGATAATATTTTGAAAAGTGAATAAATGAAGTGAGAAAAGAAGATAACTTTCAGATTTAAGGAGTATGCTTTGAGATAAAAGAAGATAATATTTTGAAAAGTGAATAAATGAAGTGAGAAAAGAAGATAACTTTCAGATTTAAGGAGTATGCTTTGAGATAAAAGAAGATAATATTTTGAAAAGTGAATAATAAAAGTAATAAAAGAAGATAGACTTTCAGATTTAAGGAGTATGCTTTGAGATAAAAGAAGATAATATTTTGAAAGGTGAATAAATGAAGTGAGAAAAGAAGATAACTTTCAGATTTAAGGAGTATGCTTTGAGATAAAAGAAGATAATATTTTGAAAGGTGAATAAATGAAGTGAGAAAAGAAGATAGACTTTCAGATTTAAGGAGTATGCTTTGAGATAAAAGAAGATAATATTTTGAAAAGTGAATAATAAAAGTAATAAAAGAAGATAACTTTCAGATTTAAGGAGTATGCTTTGAGATTGAAGATAATATTTTGAAAAGTGAATAAATGAAGTGAGAAAAGAAGATAACTTTCAGATTTAAGGAGTATGCTTTGAGATTGAAGATAATATTTTGAAAGGTGAATAAATGAAGTGAGAAAAGAAGATAACTTTCAGATTTAAGGAGTATGCTTTGAGATAAAAGAAGATAATATTTTGAAAAGTGAATAAATGAAGTGAGAAAAGAAGATAACTTTCAGATTTAAGGAGTATGCTTTGAGATAAAAGAAGATAATATTTTGAAAAGTGAATAAATGAAGTGAGAAAAGAAGATAACTTTCAGATTTAAGGAGTATGCTTTGAGATAAAAGAAGATAATATTTTGAAAAGTGAATAATAAAAGTAATAAAAGAAGATAACTTTCAGATTTAAGGAGTATGCTTTGAGATAAAAGAAGATAATATTTTGAAAAGTGAATAAATGAAGTGAGAAAAGAAGATAACTTTCAGATTTAAGGAGTATGCTTTGAGATTGAAGATAATATTTTGAAAAGTGAATAAATGAAGTGAGAAAAGAAGATAACTTTCAGATTTAAGAAGTATGCTTTGAGATTGAAGATAATATTTTGAAAGGTGAATAATAAAAGTAATAAAAGAAGATAACTTTCAGATTTAAGGAGTATGCTTTGAGATAAAAGAAGATAATATTTTGAAAGGTGAATAAATGAAGTGAGAAAAGAAGATAACTTTCAGATTTAAGGAGTATGCTTTGAGATTGAAGATAATATTTTGAAAAGTGAATAAATGAAGTGAGAAAAGAAGATAACTTTCAGATTTAAGGAGTATGCTTTGAGATTGAAGATAATATTTTGAAAAGTGAATAAATGAAGTGAGAAAAGAAGATAACTTTCAGATTTAAGGAGTATGCTTTGAGATTGAAGATAATATTTTGAAAAGTGAATAAATGAAGTGAGAAAAGAAGATAAACTTTCAGATTTAAGGAGTATGCTTTGAGATTGAAGATAATATTTTGAAAAGTGAATAAATGAAGTGAGAAAAGAAGATAACTTTCAGATTTAAGGAGTATGCTTTGAGATAAAAGAAGATAATATTTTGAAAAGTGAATAAATGAAGTGAGAAAAGAAGATAACTTTCAGATTTAAGGAGTATGCTTTGAGATAAAAGAAGATAATATTTTGAAAAGTGAATAAATGAAGTGAGAAAAGAAGATAACTTTCAGATTTAAGGAGTATGCTTTGAGATAAAAGAAGATAATATTTTGAAAAGTGAATAAATGAAGTGAGAAAAGAAGATAACTTTCAGATTTAAGGAGTATGCTTTGAGATAAAAGAAGATAATATTTTGAAAAGTGAATAATAAAAGTAATAAAAGAAGATAACTTTCAGATTTAAGGAGTATGCTTTGAGATAAAAGAAGATAATATTTTGAAAAGTGAATAATAAAAGTAATAAAAGAAGATAACTTTCAGATTTAAGGAGTATGCTTTGAGATTGAAGATAATTTTTGAAAAGTGAATAAATGAAGTGAGAAAAGAAGATAACTTTCAGATTTAAGGAGTATGCTTTGAGATTGAAGATAATATTTTGAAAAGTGAATAAATGAAGTGATAAAAGAAGATAACTTTCAGATTTAAGGAGTATGCTTTGAGATAAAAGAAGATAATATTTTGAAAAGTGAATAAATGAAGTGAGAAAAGAAGATAACTTTCAGATTTAAGGAGTATGCTTTGAGATTGAAGATAATATTTTGAAAAGTGAATAAATGAAGTGAGAAAAGAAGATAACTTTCAGATTTAAGGAGTATGCTTTGAGATTGAAGATAATATTTTGAAAAGTGAATAAATGAAGTGAGAAAAGAAGATAACTTTCAGATTTAAGGAGTATGCTTTGAGATTGAAGATAATATTTTGAAAAGTGAATAAATGAAGTGAGAAAAGAAGATAAACTTTCAGATTTAAGGAGTATGCTTTGAGATTGAAGATAATATTTTGAAAAGTGAATAAATGAAGTGAGAAAAGAAGATAACTTTCAGATTTAAGGAGTATGCTTTGAGATAAAAGAAGATAATATTTTGAAAAGTGAATAAATGAAGTGAGAAAAGAAGATAACTTTCAGATTTAAGGAGTATGCTTTGAGATAAAAGAAGATAATATTTTGAAAAGTGAATAAATGAAGTGAGAAAAGAAGATAACTTTCAGATTTAAGGAGTATGCTTTGAGATAAAAGAAGATAATATTTTGAAAAGTGAATAAATGAAGTGAGAAAAGAAGATAACTTTCAGATTTAAGGAGTATGCTTTGAGATAAAAGAAGATAATATTTTGAAAAGTGAATACTAAAGTAATAAAAGAAGATAACTTTCAGATTTAAGGAGTATGCTTTGAGATTGAAGATAATATTTTGAAAAGTGAATAAATGAAGTGAGAAAAGAAGATAACTTTCAGATTTAAGGAGTATGCTTTGAGATTGAAGATAATATTTTGAAAAGTGAATAAATGAAGTGAGAAAAGAAGATAACTTTCAGATTTAAGGAGTATGCTTTGAGATAAAAGAAGATAATATTTTGAAAGGTGAATAAATGAAGTGAGAAAAGAAGATAACTTTCAGATTTAAGGAGTATGCTTTGAGATAAAAGAAGATAATATTTTGAAAAGTGAATAAATGAAGTGAGAAAAGAAGATAACTTTCAGATTTAAGGAGTATGCTTTGAGATAAAAGAAGATAATATTTTGAAAAGTGAATAAATGAAGTGAGAAAAGAAGATAACTTTCAGATTTAAGGAGTATGCTTTGAGATAAAAGAAGATAATATTTTGAAAAGTGAATAAATGAAGTGAGAAAAGAAGATAACTTTCAGATTTAAGGAGTATGCTTTGAGATAAAAGAAGATAATATTTTGAAAAGTGAATAAATGAAGTGAGAAAAGAAGATAACTTTCAGATTTAAGGAGTATGCTTTGAGATTGAAGATAATATTTTGAAAAGTGAATAAATGAAGTGAGAAAAGAAGATAACTTTCAGATTTAAGGAGTATGCTTTGAGATAAAAGAAGATAATATTTTGAAAAGTGAATAAATGAAGTGAGAAAAGAAGATAACTTTCAGATTTAAGGAGTATGCTTTGAGATAAAAGAAGATAAAATTTTGAAAAGTGAATAAATGAAGTGATAAAAGAAGATAACTTTCAGATTTAAGGAGTATGCTTTGAGATAAAAGAAGATAATATTTTGAAAAGTGAATAAATGAAGTGAGAAAAGAAGATAACTTTCAGATTTAAGGAGTATGCTTTGAGATTGAAGATAATATTTTGAAAAGTGAATAAATGAAGTGAGAAAAGAAGATAACTTTCAGATTTAAGGAGTATGCTTTGAGATAAAAGAAGATAATATTTTGAAAAGTGAATAATAAAAGTAATAAAAGAAGATAACTTTCAGATTTAAGGAGTATGCTTTGAGATAAAAGAAGATAATATTTTGAAAAGTGAATAAATGAAGTGAGAAAAGAAGATAGACTTTCAGATTTAAGGAGTATGCTTTGAGATAAAAGAAGATAATATTTTGAAAGGTGAATAAATGAAGTGAGAAAAGAAGATAACTTTCAGATTTAAGGAGTATGCTTTTAGATAAAAGAAGATAATATTTTGAAAAGTGAATAAATGAAGTGAGAAAAGAAGATAACTTTCAGATTTAAGGAGTATGCTTTGAGATTGAAGATAATATTTTGAAAGGTGAATAAATGAAGTGAGAAAAGAAGATAACTTTCAGATTTAAGGAGTATGCTTTGAGATAAAAGAAGATAATATTTTGAAAAGTGAATAAATGAAGTGAGAAAAGAAGATAACTTTCAGATTTAAGGAGTATGCTTTGAGATAAAAGAAGATAAAATTTTGAAAAGTGAATAAATGAAGTGATAAAAGAAGATAACTTTCAGATTTAAGGAGTATGCTTTGAGATAAAAGAAGATAATATTTTGAAAAGTGAATAAATGAAGTGAGAAAAGAAGATAACTTTCAGATTTAAGGAGTATGCTTTGAGATAAAAGAAGATAATATTTTGAAAGGTGAATAAATGAAGTGAGAAAAGAAGATAACTTTCAGATTTAAGGAGTATGCTTTGAGATAAAAGAAGATAATATTTTGAAAAGTGAATAAATGAAGTGATAAAAGAAGATAACTTTCAGATTTAAGGAGTATGCTTTGAGATAAAAGAAGATAATATTTTGAAAAGTGAATAAATGAAGTGAGAAAAGAAGATAACTTTCAGATTTAAGGAGTATGCTTTGAGATAAAAGAAGATAATATTTTGAAAAGTGAATAAATGAAGTGAGAAAAGAAGATAACTTTCAGATTTAAGGAGTATGCTTTGAGATAAAAGAAGATAATATTTTGAAAAGTGAATAAATGAAGTGAGAAAAGAAGATAACTTTCAGATTTAAGGAGTATGCTTTGAGATAAAAGAAGATAATATTTTGAAAAGTGAATAAATGAAGTGAGAAAAGAAGATAACTTTCAGATTTAAGGAGTATGCTTTGAGATTGAAGATAATATTTTGAAAGGTGAATAAATGAAGTGAGAAAAGAAGATAACTTTCAGATTTAAGGAGTATGCTTTGAGATAAAAGAAGATAATATTTTGAAAAGTGAATAAATGAAGTGAGAAAAGAAGATAGACTTTCAGATTTAAGGAGTATGCTTTGAGATAAAAGAAGATAATATTTTGAAAGGTGAATAAATGAAGTGAGAAAAGAAGATGACTTTCAGATTTAAGGAGTATGCTTTTAGATAAAAGAAGATAATATTTTGAAAGGTGAATAAATGAAGTGAGAAAAGAAGATAACTTTCAGATTTAAGGAGTATGCTTTGAGATTGAAGATAATATTTTGAAAGGTGAATAAATGAAGTGAGAAAAGAAGATAACTTTCAGATTTAAGGAGTATGCTTTGAGATAAAAGAAGATAATATTTTGAAAAGTGAATAAATGAAGTGAGAAAAGAAGATAACTTTCAGATTTAAGGAGTATGCTTTGAGATAAAAGAAGATAAAATTTTGAAAAGTGAATAAATGAAGTGAGAAAAGAAGATAACTTTCAGATTTAAGGAGTATGCTTTGAGATAAAAGAAGATAATATTTTGAAAAGTGAATAAATGAAGTGAGAAAAGAAGATAACTTTCAGATTTAAGGAGTATGCTTTGAGATAAAAGAAGATAATATTTTGAAAGGTGAATAAATGAAGTGAGAAAAGAAGATAACTTTCAGATTTAAGGAGTATGCTTTGAGATAAAAGAAGATAATATTTTGAAAAGTGAATAAATGAAGTGATAAAAGAAGATAACTTTCAGATTTAAGGAGTATGCTTTGAGATAAAAGAAGATAATATTTTGAAAAGTGAATAAATGAAGTGAGAAAAGAAGATAACTTTCAGATTTAAGGAGTATGCTTTGAGATAAAAGAAGATAATATTTTGAAAAGTGAATAAATGAAGTGAGAAAAGAAGATAACTTTCAGATTTAAGGAGTATGCTTTGAGATAAAAGAAGATAATATTTTGAAAGGTGAATAAATGAAGTGAGAAAAGAAGATGACTTTCAGATTTAAGGAGTATGCTTTTAGATAAAAGAAGATAATATTTTGAAAGGTGAATAAATGAAGTGAGAAAAGAAGATAACTTTCAGATTTAAGGAGTATGCTTTGAGATTGAAGATAATATTTTGAAAGGTGAATAAATGAAGTGAGAAAAGAAGATAACTTTCAGATTTAAGGAGTATGCTTTGAGATAAAAGAAGATAATATTTTGAAAAGTGAATAAATGAAGTGAGAAAAGAAGATAACTTTCAGATTTAAGGAGTATGCTTTGAGATAAAAGAAGATAAAATTTTGAAAAGTGAATAAATGAAGTGAGAAAAGAAGATAACTTTCAGATTTAAGGAGTATGCTTTGAGATAAAAGAAGATAATATTTTGAAAAGTGAATAAATGAAGTGAGAAAAGAAGATAACTTTCAGATTTAAGGAGTATGCTTTGAGATAAAAGAAGATAATATTTTGAAAGGTGAATAAATGAAGTGAGAAAAGAAGATAACTTTCAGATTTAAGGAGTATGCTTTGAGATAAAAGAAGATAATATTTTGAAAAGTGAATAAATGAAGTGATAAAAGAAGATAACTTTCAGATTTAAGGAGTATGCTTTGAGATAAAAGAAGATAATATTTTGAAAAGTGAATAAATGAAGTGAGAAAAGAAGATAACTTTCAGATTTAAGGAGTATGCTTTGAGATAAAAGAAGATAATATTTTGAAAAGTGAATAAATGAAGTGAGAAAAGAAGATAACTTTCAGATTTAAGGAGTATGCTTTGAGATAAAAGAAGATAATATTTTGAAAAGTGAATAAATGAAGTGAGAAAAGAAGATAACTTTCAGATTTAAGGAGTATGCTTTGAGATAAAAGAAGATAATATTTTGAAAAGTGAATAAATGAAGTGAGAAAAGAAGATAACTTTCAGATTTAAGGAGTATGCTTTGAGATTGAAGATAATATTTTGAAAAGTGAATAAATGAAGTGAGAAAAGAAGATAACTTTCAGATTTAAGGAGTATGCTTTGAGATAAAAGAAGATAATATTTTGAAAAGTGAATAATAAAAGTAATAAAAGAAGATAACTTTCAGATTTAAGGAGTATGCTTTGAGATAAAAGAAGATAATATTTTGAAAAGTGAATAAATGAAGTGAGAAAAGAAGATAGACTTTCAGATTTAAGGAGTATGCTTTGAGATAAAAGAAGATAATATTTTGAAAGGTGAATAAATGAAGTGAGAAAAGAAGATAACTTTCAGATTTAAGGAGTATGCTTTTAGATAAAAGAAGATAATATTTTGAAAAGTGAATAAATGAAGTGAGAAAAGAAGATAACTTTCAGATTTAAGGAGTATGCTTTGAGATTGAAGATAATATTTTGAAAGGTGAATAAATGAAGTGAGAAAAGAAGATAACTTTCAGATTTAAGGAGTATGCTTTGAGATAAAAGAAGATAATATTTTGAAAAGTGAATAAATGAAGTGAGAAAAGAAGATAACTTTCAGATTTAAGGAGTATGCTTTGAGATAAAAGAAGATAAAATTTTGAAAAGTGAATAAATGAAGTGATAAAAGAAGATAACTTTCAGATTTAAGGAGTATGCTTTGAGATAAAAGAAGATAATATTTTGAAAAGTGAATAAATGAAGTGAGAAAAGAAGATAACTTTCAGATTTAAGGAGTATGCTTTGAGATAAAAGAAGATAATATTTTGAAAGGTGAATAAATGAAGTGAGAAAAGAAGATAACTTTCAGATTTAAGGAGTATGCTTTGAGATAAAAGAAGATAATATTTTGAAAAGTGAATAAATGAAGTGATAAAAGAAGATAACTTTCAGATTTAAGGAGTATGCTTTGAGATAAAAGAAGATAATATTTTGAAAAGTGAATAAATGAAGTGAGAAAAGAAGATAACTTTCAGATTTAAGGAGTATGCTTTGAGATAAAAGAAGATAATATTTTGAAAAGTGAATAAATGAAGTGAGAAAAGAAGATAACTTTCAGATTTAAGGAGTATGCTTTGAGATAAAAGAAGATAATATTTTGAAAAGTGAATAAATGAAGTGAGAAAAGAAGATAACTTTCAGATTTAAGGAGTATGCTTTGAGATAAAAGAAGATAATATTTTGAAAAGTGAATAAATGAAGTGAGAAAAGAAGATAACTTTCAGATTTAAGGAGTATGCTTTGAGATTGAAGATAATATTTTGAAAGGTGAATAAATGAAGTGAGAAAAGAAGATAACTTTCAGATTTAAGGAGTATGCTTTGAGATAAAAGAAGATAATATTTTGAAAAGTGAATAAATGAAGTGAGAAAAGAAGATAGACTTTCAGATTTAAGGAGTATGCTTTGAGATAAAAGAAGATAATATTTTGAAAGGTGAATAAATGAAGTGAGAAAAGAAGATGACTTTCAGATTTAAGGAGTATGCTTTTAGATAAAAGAAGATAATATTTTGAAAGGTGAATAAATGAAGTGAGAAAAGAAGATAACTTTCAGATTTAAGGAGTATGCTTTGAGATTGAAGATAATATTTTGAAAGGTGAATAAATGAAGTGAGAAAAGAAGATAACTTTCAGATTTAAGGAGTATGCTTTGAGATAAAAGAAGATAATATTTTGAAAAGTGAATAAATGAAGTGAGAAAAGAAGATAACTTTCAGATTTAAGGAGTATGCTTTGAGATAAAAGAAGATAAAATTTTGAAAAGTGAATAAATGAAGTGAGAAAAGAAGATAACTTTCAGATTTAAGGAGTATGCTTTGAGATAAAAGAAGATAATATTTTGAAAAGTGAATAAATGAAGTGAGAAAAGAAGATAACTTTCAGATTTAAGGAGTATGCTTTGAGATAAAAGAAGATAATATTTTGAAAGGTGAATAAATGAAGTGAGAAAAGAAGATAACTTTCAGATTTAAGGAGTATGCTTTGAGATAAAAGAAGATAATATTTTGAAAAGTGAATAAATGAAGTGATAAAAGAAGATAACTTTCAGATTTAAGGAGTATGCTTTGAGATAAAAGAAGATAATATTTTGAAAAGTGAATAAATGAAGTGAGAAAAGAAGATAACTTTCAGATTTAAGGAGTATGCTTTGAGATAAAAGAAGATAATATTTTGAAAAGTGAATAAATGAAGTGAGAAAAGAAGATAACTTTCAGATTTAAGGAGTATGCTTTGAGATAAAAGAAGATAATATTTTGAAAGGTGAATAAATGAAGTGAGAAAAGAAGATGACTTTCAGATTTAAGGAGTATGCTTTTAGATAAAAGAAGATAATATTTTGAAAGGTGAATAAATGAAGTGAGAAAAGAAGATAACTTTCAGATTTAAGGAGTATGCTTTGAGATTGAAGATAATATTTTGAAAGGTGAATAAATGAAGTGAGAAAAGAAGATAACTTTCAGATTTAAGGAGTATGCTTTGAGATAAAAGAAGATAATATTTTGAAAAGTGAATAAATGAAGTGAGAAAAGAAGATAACTTTCAGATTTAAGGAGTATGCTTTGAGATAAAAGAAGATAAAATTTTGAAAAGTGAATAAATGAAGTGAGAAAAGAAGATAACTTTCAGATTTAAGGAGTATGCTTTGAGATAAAAGAAGATAATATTTTGAAAAGTGAATAAATGAAGTGAGAAAAGAAGATAACTTTCAGATTTAAGGAGTATGCTTTGAGATAAAAGAAGATAATATTTTGAAAGGTGAATAAATGAAGTGAGAAAAGAAGATAACTTTCAGATTTAAGGAGTATGCTTTGAGATAAAAGAAGATAATATTTTGAAAAGTGAATAAATGAAGTGATAAAAGAAGATAACTTTCAGATTTAAGGAGTATGCTTTGAGATAAAAGAAGATAATATTTTGAAAAGTGAATAAATGAAGTGAGAAAAGAAGATAACTTTCAGATTTAAGGAGTATGCTTTGAGATAAAAGAAGATAATATTTTGAAAAGTGAATAAATGAAGTGAGAAAAGAAGATAACTTTCAGATTTAAGGAGTATGCTTTGAGATAAAAGAAGATAATATTTTGAAAAGTGAATAAATGAAGTGAGAAAAGAAGATAACTTTCAGATTTAAGGAGTATGCTTTGAGATAAAAGAAGATAATATTTTGAAAAGTGAATAAATGAAGTGAGAAAAGAAGATAACTTTCAGATTTAAGGAGTATGCTTTGAGATAAAAGAAGATAATATTTTGAAAGGTGAATAAATGAAGTGAGAAAAGATGATAGACTTTCAGATTTAAGGAGTATGCTTTTAGATAAAAGAAGATAATATTTTGAAAAGTGAATAAATGAAGTGAGAAAAGAAGATAACTTTCAGATTTAAGGAGTATGCTTTGAGATAAAAGAAGATAATATTTTGAAAAGTGAATAATAAAAGTAATAAAAGAAGATAACTTTCAGATTTAAGGAGTATGCTTTGAGATAAAAGAAGATAATATTTTGAAAAGTGAATAAATGAAGTGAGAAAAGAAGATAACTTTCAGATTTAAGGAGTATGCTTTGAGATAAAAGAAGATAATATTTTGAAAAGTGAATAAATGAAGTGAGAAAAGAAGATAACTTTCAGATTTAAGGAGTATGCTTTGAGATAAAAGAAGATAATATTTTGAAAAGTGAATACTAAAGTAATAAAAGAAGATAACTTTCAGATTTAAGGAGTATGCTTTGAGATTGAAGATAATATTTTGAAAAGTGAATAAATGAAGTGAGAAAAGAAGATAACTTTCAGATTTAAGGAGTATGCTTTGAGATAAAAGAAGATAATATTTTGAAAAGTGAATAAATGAAGTGAGAAAAGAAGATAACTTTCAGATTTAAGGAGTATGCTTTGAGATAAAAGAAGATAATATTTTGAAAAGTGAATAAATGAAGTGAGAAAAGAAGATAACTTTCAGATTTAAGGAGTATGCTTTGAGATAAAAGAAGATAATATTTTGAAAAGTGAATAAATGAAGTGAGAAAAGAAGATAACTTTCAGATTTAAGGAGTATGCTTTGAGATAAAAGAAGATAATATTTTGAAAAGTGAATAAATGAAGTGAGAAAAGAAGATAACTTTCAGATTTAAGGAGTATGCTTTGAGATTGAAGATAATATTTTGAAAAGTGAATAAATGAAGTGAGAAAAGAAGATAACTTTCAGATTTAAGGAGTATGCTTTGAGATAAAAGAAGATAATATTTTGAAAAGTGAATAATAAAAGTAATAAAAGAAGATAACTTTCAGATTTAAGGAGTATGCTTTGAGATTGAAGATAATATTTTGAAAAGTGAATAAATGAAGTGAGAAAAGAAGATAACTTTCAGATTTAAGGAGTATGCTTTGAGATAAAAGAAGATAATATTTTGAAAAGTGAATAATAAAAGTAATAAAAGAAGATAACTTTCAGATTTAAGGAGTATGCTTTGAGATAAAAGAAGATAATATTTTGAAAAGTGAATAAATGAAGTGAGAAAAGAAGATAACTTTCAGATTTAAGGAGTATGCTTTGAGATTGAAGATAATATTTTGAAAAGTGAATAAATGAAGTGAGAAAAGAAGATAACTTTCAGATTTAAGGAGTATGCTTTGAGATAAAAGAAGATAATATTTTGAAAAGTGAATAAATGAAGTGAGAAAAGAAGATAACTTTCAGATTTAAGGAGTATGCTTTGAGATAAAAGAAGATAATATTTTGAAAAGTGAATAAATGAAGTAAGAAAAGAAGATAAACTTACAGATTTAAGGAGTATGCTTTGAGATAAAAGAAGATAATATTTTGAAAAGTGAATAATAAAAGTAAGAAAAGAAGATAAACTTACAGATTTAAGGAGTATGCTTTGAGATAAAAGAAGATAATATTTTGAAAAGTGAATAAATGAAGTAAGAAAAGAAGAAAGACTTTCAGATTTAAGGAGTATGCTTTGAGATAAAAGAAGATAATATTTTGAAAAGTGAATAAATGAAGTAAGAAAAGAAGATAGACTTTCAGATTTAAGGAGTATGCTTTGGAATAAAAGAAGATAATATTTTGAAAAGTGAATAAATGAAGTAAGAAAAGAAGATAACTTTCAGATTTAAGGAGTATGCTTTGAGATAAAAGAAGATAATATTTTTAAAAGTGAATAAATGAAGTAAGAAAAGAAGATAGACTTTCAGATTTAAGGAGTATGCTTTGAGATAAAAGAAGATAATATTTTGAAAAGTGAATAAATGAAGTGAGAAAAGAAGATAACTTTCAGATTTAAGGAGTATGCTTTTAGATAAAAGAAGATAATATTTTGAAAAGTGAATAAATGAAGTAAGAAAAGAAGAAAGACTTTCAGATTTAAGGAGTATGCTTTGAGATAAAAGAAGATAATATTTTGAAAAGTGAATAAATGAAGTGAGAAAAGAAGATAACTTTCAGATTTAAGGAGTATGCTTTGAGATTGAAGATAATATTTTGAAAAGTGAATAAATGAAGTGAGAAAAGAAGATAACTTTCAGATTTAAGGAGTATGCTTTTAGATAAAAGAAGATAATATTTTGAAAAGTGAATAAATGAAGTGAGAAAAGAAGATAACTTTCAGATTTAAGGAGTATGCTTTGAGATAAAAGAAGATAATATTTTGAAAAGTGAATAATAAAAGTAATAAAAGAAGATAACTTTCAGATTTAAGGAGTATGCTTTGAGATAAAAGAAGATAATATTTTGAAAAGTGAATAAATGAAGTGAGAAAAGAAGATAACTTTCAGATTTAAGGAGTATGCTTTGAGATAAAAGAAGATAATATTTTGAAAAGTGAATAAATGAAGTGAGAAAAGAAGATAACTTTCAGATTTAAGGAGTATGCTTTGAGATAAAAGAAGATAATATTTTGAAAAGTGAATACTAAAGTAATAAAAGAAGATAACTTTCAGATTTAAGGAGTATGCTTTGAGATTGAAGATAATATTTTGAAAAGTGAATAAATGAAGTGAGAAAAGAAGATAACTTTCAGATTTAAGGAGTATGCTTTGAGATAAAAGAAGATAATATTTTGAAAAGTGAATAATAAAAGTAATAAAAGAAGATAACTTTCAGATTTAAGGAGTATGCTTTGAGATTGAAGATAATATTTTGAAAAGTGAATAAATGAAGTGAGAAAAGAAGATAACTTTCAGATTTAAGGAGTATGCTTTGAGATAAAAGAAGATAATATTTTGAAAAGTGAATAAATGAAGTGAGAAAAGAAGATAACTTTCAGATTTAAGGAGTATGCTTTGAGATTGAAGATAATATTTTGAAAAGTGAATAAATGAAGTGAGAAAAGAAGATAACTTTCAGATTTAAGGAGTATGCTTTGAGATAAAAGAAGATAATATTTTGAAAAGTGAATAAATGAAGTGAGAAAAGAAGATAACTTTCAGATTTAAGGAGTATGCTTTGAGATAAAAGAAGATAATATTTTGAAAAGTGAATAAATGAAGTGAGAAAAGAAGATAACTTTCAGATTTAAGGAGTATGCTTTGAGATAAAAGAAGATAATATTTTGAAAGGTGAATAAATGAAGTGAGAAAAGATGATAGACTTTCAGATTTAAGGAGTATGCTTTTAGATAAAAGAAGATAATATTTTGAAAAGTGAATAAATGAAGTGAGAAAAGAAGATAACTTTCAGATTTAAGGAGTATGCTTTGAGATAAAAGAAGATAATATTTTGAAAAGTGAATAATAAAAGTAATAAAAGAAGATAACTTTCAGATTTAAGGAGTATGCTTTGAGATAAAAGAAGATAATATTTTGAAAAGTGAATAAATGAAGTGAGAAAAGAAGATAACTTTCAGATTTAAGGAGTATGCTTTGAGATAAAAGAAGATAATATTTTGAAAAGTGAATAAATGAAGTGAGAAAAGAAGATAACTTTCAGATTTAAGGAGTATGCTTTGAGATAAAAGAAGATAATATTTTGAAAAGTGAATACTAAAGTAATAAAAGAAGATAACTTTCAGATTTAAGGAGTATGCTTTGAGATTGAAGATAATATTTTGAAAGGTGAATAAATGAAGTGAGAAAAGAAGATAACTTTCAGATTTAAGGAGTATGCTTTGAGATAAAAGAAGATAATATTTTGAAAAGTGAATAAATGAAGTGAGAAAAGAAGATAACTTTCAGATTTAAGGAGTATGCTTTGAGATAAAAGAAGATAATATTTTGAAAAGTGAATAAATGAAGTGAGAAAAGAAGATAACTTTCAGATTTAAGGAGTATGCTTTGAGATAAAAGAAGATAATATTTTGAAAAGTGAATAAATGAAGTGAGAAAAGAAGATAACTTTCAGATTTAAGGAGTATGCTTTGAGATAAAAGAAGATAATATTTTGAAAAGTGAATAAATGAAGTGAGAAAAGAAGATAACTTTCAGATTTAAGGAGTATGCTTTGAGATTGAAGATAATATTTTGAAAAGTGAATAAATGAAGTGAGAAAAGAAGATAACTTTCAGATTTAAGGAGTATGCTTTGAGATAAAAGAAGATAATATTTTGAAAAGTGAATAATAAAAGTAATAAAAGAAGATAACTTTCAGATTTAAGGAGTATGCTTTGAGATTGAAGATAATATTTTGAAAAGTGAATAAATGAAGTGAGAAAAGAAGATAACTTTCAGATTTAAGGAGTATGCTTTGAGATAAAAGAAGATAATATTTTGAAAAGTGAATAATAAAAGTAATAAAAGAAGATAACTTTCAGATTTAAGGAGTATGCTTTGAGATAAAAGAAGATAATATTTTGAAAAGTGAATAAATGAAGTGAGAAAAGAAGATAACTTTCAGATTTAAGGAGTATGCTTTGAGATTGAAGATAATATTTTGAAAAGTGAATAAATGAAGTGAGAAAAGAAGATAACTTTCAGATTTAAGGAGTATGCTTTGAGATAAAAGAAGATAATATTTTGAAAAGTGAATAAATGAAGTGAGAAAAGAAGATAACTTTCAGATTTAAGGAGTATGCTTTGAGATAAAAGAAGATAATATTTTGAAAAGTGAATAAATGAAGTAAGAAAAGAAGATAAACTTACAGATTTAAGGAGTATGCTTTGAGATAAAAGAAGATAATATTTTGAAAAGTGAATAATAAAAGTAAGAAAAGAAGATAAACTTACAGATTTAAGGAGTATGCTTTGAGATAAAAGAAGATAATATTTTGAAAAGTGAATAAATGAAGTAAGAAAAGAAGAAAGACTTTCAGATTTAAGGAGTATGCTTTGAGATAAAAGAAGATAATATTTTGAAAAGTGAATAAATGAAGTAAGAAAAGAAGATAGACTTTCAGATTTAAGGAGTATGCTTTGGAATAAAAGAAGATAATATTTTGAAAAGTGAATAAATGAAGTAAGAAAAGAAGAAAGACTTTCAGATTTAAGGAGTATGCTTTGAGATAAAAGAAGATAATATTTTTAAAAGTGAATAAATGAAGTAAGAAAAGAAGATAGACTTTCAGATTTAAGGAGTATGCTTTGAGATAAAAGAAGATAATATTTTGAAAAGTGAATAAATGAAGTAAGAAAAGAAGAAAGACTTTCAGATTTAAGGAGTATGCTTTGAGATAAAAGAAGATAATATTTTGAAAAGTGAATAAATGAAGTAAGAAAAGAAGATAGACTTTTAGATTTAAGGAGTATGCTTTGAGATTGAAGATAATATTTTGAAAAGTGAATAAATGAAGTGAGAAAAGAAGATAACTTTCAGATTTAAGGAGTATGCTTTGAGATAAAAGAAGATAATATTTTGAAAAGTGAATAAATGAAGTGAGAAAAGAAGATAACTTTCAGATTTAAGGAGTATGCTTTGAGATTGAAGATAATATTTTGAAAAGTGAATAAATGAAGTGAGAAAAGAAGATAACTTTCAGATTTAAGGAGTATGCTTTTAGATAAAAGAAGATAATATTTTGAAAAGTGAATAAATGAAGTGAGAAAAGAAGATAACTTTCAGATTTAAGGAGTATGCTTTGAGATAAAAGAAGATAATATTTTGAAAAGTGAATAATAAAAGTAATAAAAGAAGATAACTTTCAGATTTAAGGAGTATGCTTTGAGATAAAAGAAGATAATATTTTGAAAAGTGAATAAATGAAGTGAGAAAAGAAGATAACTTTCAGATTTAAGGAGTATGCTTTGAGATAAAAGAAGATAATATTTTGAAAAGTGAATAAATGAAGTGAGAAAAGAAGATAACTTTCAGATTTAAGGAGTATGCTTTGAGATAAAAGAAGATAATATTTTGAAAAGTGAATACTAAAGTAATAAAAGAAGATAACTTTCAGATTTAAGGAGTATGCTTTGAGATTGAAGATAATATTTTGAAAAGTGAATAAATGAAGTGAGAAAAGAAGATAACTTTCAGATTTAAGGAGTATGCTTTGAGATAAAAGAAGATAATATTTTGAAAAGTGAATAATAAAAGTAATAAAAGAAGATAACTTTCAGATTTAAGGAGTATGCTTTGAGATTGAAGATAATATTTTGAAAAGTGAATAAATGAAGTGAGAAAAGAAGATAACTTTCAGATTTAAGGAGTATGCTTTGAGATAAAAGAAGATAATATTTTGAAAAGTGAATAAATGAAGTGAGAAAAGAAGATAACTTTCAGATTTAAGGAGTATGCTTTGAGATAAAAGAAGATAATATTTTGAAAAGTGAATAAATGAAGTGAGAAAAGAAGATAACTTTCAGATTTAAGGAGTATGCTTTGAGATAAAAGAAGATAATATTTTGAAAAGTGAATAAATGAAGTGAGAAAAGAAGATAACTTTCAGATTTAAGGAGTATGCTTTGAGATTGAAGATAATATTTTGAAAAGTGAATAAATGAAGTGAGAAAAGAAGATAACTTTCAGATTTAAGGAGTATGCTTTGAGATAAAAGAAGATAATATTTTGAAAAGTGAATAAATGAAGTGAGAAAAGAAGATAACTTTCAGATTTAAGGAGTATGCTTTGAGATAAAAGAAGATAATATTTTGAAAAGTGAATAATAAAAGTAATAAAAGAAGATAACTTTCAGATTTAAGGAGTATGCTTTGAGATAAAAGAAGATAATATTTTGAAAAGTGAATAAATGAAGTGAGAAAAGAAGATAGACTTTCAGATTTAAGGAGTATGCTTTGAGATAAAAGAAGATAATATTTTGAAAGGTGAATAAATGAAGTGAGAAAAGAAGATAACTTTCAGATTTAAGGAGTATGCTTTTAGATAAAAGAAGATAATATTTTGAAAGGTGAATAAATGAAGTGAGAAAAGAAGATAACTTTCAGATTTAAGGAGTATGCTTTTAGATAAAAGAAGATAATATTTTGAAAGGTGAATAAATGAAGTGAGAAAAGAAGATAACTTTCAGATTTAAGGAGTATGCTTTGAGGTAAAAGAAGATAATATTTTGAAAAGTGAATAAATGAAGTGAGAAAAGAAGATAACTTTCAGATTTAAGGAGTATGCTTTGAGATAAAAGAAGATAATATTTTGAAAAGTGAATAAATGAAGTGAGAAAAGAAGATAACTTTCAGATTTAAGGAGTATGCTTTGAGATAAAAGAAGATAATATTTTGAAAAGTGAATAAATGAAGTGAGAAAAGAAGATAACTTTCAGATTTAAGGAGTATGCTTTGAGATAAAAGAAGATAATATTTTGAAAGGTGAATAAATGAAGTGAGAAAAGAAGATAACTTTCAGATTTAAGGAGTATGCTTTGAGATAAAAGAAGATAATATTTTGAAAAGTGAATAAATGAAGTGAGAAAAGAAGATAACTTTCAGATTTAAGGAGTATGCTTTGAGATAAAAGAAGATAATATTTTGAAAGGTGAATAAATGAAGTGAGAAAAGAAGATAACTTTCAGATTTAAGGAGTATGCTTTGAGATAAAAGAAGATAATATTTTGAAAGGTGAATAAATGAAGTGAGAAAAGAAGATAACTTTCAGATTTAAGGAGTATGCTTTGAGATAAAAGAAGATAATATTTTGAAAAGTGAATAAATGAAGTGAGAAAAGAAGATAACTTTCAGATTTAAGGAGTATGCTTTGAGATAAAAGAAGATAATATTTTGAAAAGTGAATAAATGAAGTGAGAAAAGAAGATAACTTTCAGATTTAAGGAGTATGCTTTGAGATAAAAGAAGATAATATTTTGAAAAGTGAATAAATGAAGTGAGAAAAGAAGATAACTTTCAGATTTAAGGAGTATGCTTTGAGATAAAAGAAGATAATATTTTGAAAGGTGAATAAATGAAGTGAGAAAAGAAGATAGACTTTCAGATTTAAGGAGTATGCTTTGAGATAAAAGAAGATAATATTTTGAAAAGTGAATAAATGAAGTGAGAAAAGAAGATAACTTTCAGATTTAAGGAGTATGCTTTGAGATAAAAGAAGATAATATTTTGAAAGGTGAATAAATGAAGTGAGAAAAGAAGATAGACTTTCAGATTTAAGGAGTATGCTTTGAGATAAAAGAAGATAATATTTTGAAAAGTGAATAATAAAAGTAATAAAAGAAGATAACTTTCAGATTTAAGGAGTATGCTATGAGATTGAAGATAATATTTTGAAAAGTGAATAAATGAAGTGAGAAAAGAAGATAACTTTCAGATTTAAGGAGTATGCTTTGAGATAAAAGAAGATAATATTTTGAAAGGTGAATAAATGAAGTGAGAAAAGAAGATAACTTTCAGATTTAAGGAGTATGCTTTGAGATAAAAGAAGATAATATTTTGAAAAGTGAATAAATGAAGTGAGAAAAGAAGATAACTTTCAGATTTAAGGAGTATGCTTTGAGATAAAAGAAGATAATATTTTGAAAAGTGAATAAATGAAGTGAGAAAAGAAGATAACTTTCAGATTTAAGGAGTATGCTTTGAGATAAAAGAAGATAATATTTTGAAAGGTGAATAAATGAAGTGAGAAAAGAAGATAACTTTCAGATTTAAGGAGTATGCTTTGAGATAAAAGAAGATAATATTTTGAAAGGTGAATAAATGAAGTGAGAAAAGAAGATAGACTTTCAGATTTAAGGAGTATGCTTTGAGATAAAAGAAGATAATATTTTGAAAAGTGAATAAATGAAGTGAGAAAAGAAGATAACTTTCAGATTTAAGGAGTATGCTTTGAGATAAAAGAAGATAATATTTTGAAAAGTGAATAAATGAAGTGAGAAAAGAAGATAACTTTCAGATTTAAGGAGTATGCTTTGAGATAAAAGAAGATAATATTTTGAAAGGTGAATAAATGAAGTGAGAAAAGAAGATAACTTTCAGATTTAAGGAGTATGCTTTGAGATAAAAGAAGATAATATTTTGAAAAGTGAATAAATGAAGTGAGAAAAGAAGATAACTTTCAGATTTAAGGAGTATGCTTTGAGATTGAAGATAATATTTTGAAAAGTGAATAAATGAAGTGAGAAAAGAAAATATCTTTCAGATTTAAGGAGTAT
>CAMPDV010005927.1:0-26205 GCA_946699065.1 Loxodes magnus | reverse complement strand
TGGATATTCTATCGTATAGTTTATAGTGCTTGCTACGAAACTTAGCATACGATATTCTTTTTCATTACTTACTTCATCACTTTTCTAA
This sequence comes from Loxodes magnus, assembly GCA_946699065.1. Taxonomy (NCBI): domain Eukaryota; phylum Ciliophora; class Karyorelictea; order Loxodida; family Loxodidae; genus Loxodes; species Loxodes magnus. The sequence continues at coordinate 26,117 of CAMPDV010005927.1, read as the reverse complement.
ATACTTTACTACTTCTCCAAAACATACTCCTTAAAACTGAAATTCCTATCCCCTTCTTTCATTACTTTACTTCTTCACTTTTCTATAAAATAACTTTCATCTACAAGCATATCTTGACAACCCGAAATACAGATTCGTAATTATTATATTATTATTAACATTTTGGATATTCTATCTTATATTTTAGTGCTTGCTACGAAAACTTATCATTAGATATTCTTTTCTTACTTTACTTCTTCACTTTTCTAAATACTTACTACTTCTCAAAACATACTCCTTAAAACTGAAATTCTATCTTCTTTTCTTACTTTACTTCTTCACTTTTCTATAGGCTAACTTTCATCTACGAGCATATCTTGACAAACCGAATACAGATTCGTAATTATTATATTATTATTAACATTTTGGATATTCTATCTTATATTTTAGTGCTTGCTACGAAAACTTATCATTAGATATTCTTTTCTTACTTTACTTCTTCACTTTTCTAAATACTTACTACTTCTCAAAACATACTCCTTAAAACTGAAATTCTATCTTCTTTTCTTACTTTACTTCTTCACTTTTCTATAAATAACTTTCATCTACAAGCATTATCTTGACAAACCGAATACAGATTCGTAATTATTATATTATTATTAACATTTTGGATATTCTATCTTATATTTTAGTGCTTGCTACGAAAACTTATCATTAGATATTCTTTTCTTACTTTACTTCTTCACTTTTCTAAAATACTTACTACTTCTCAAAACATACTCCTTAAAACTGAAATTCTATCTTCTTTTCTTACTTTACTTCTTCACTTTTTCTATAGGCTAACTTTCATCTACGAGCATATCTTGACAAACCCGAATACAGATTCGTAATTATGATATTATTATTAACATTTTGGATATTCTATCTTATATTTTAGTGCTTGCTACGAAAACTTATCATTAGATATTCTTTTCTTACTTTACTTCTTCACTTTTCTAAATACTTACTACTTCTCAAAACATACTCCTTAAAACTGAAATTCTATCTTCTTTTCTTACTTTACTTCTTCACTTTTCTATAAAATAACTTTCATCTACAAGCATATCTTGACAAACCGAATACAGATTCGTAATTATTATATTATTATTAACATTTTGGATATTCTATCTTATATTTTAGTGCTTGCTACGAAAACTTATCATTAGATATTCTTTTCTTACTTTACTTCTTCACTTTTCTAAATACTTACTACTTCTCAAAACATACTCCTTAAAACTGAAATTCTATCTTCTTTTCTTACTTTACTTCTTCACTTTTCTATAGGCTAACTTGTCATCTACGAGCATATCTTGACAAACCGAATACAGATTCGTAATTATTATATTATTATTAACATTTTGGATATTCTATCTTATATTTTAGTGCTTGCTACGAAAACTTATCATTAGATATTCTTTTCTTACTTTACTTCTTCACTTTTCTAAATACTTACTACTTCTCAAAACATACTCCTTAAAACTGAAATTCTATCTTCTTTTCTTACTTTACTTCTTCACTTTTCTATAGGCTAACTTTCATCTACGAGCATATCTTGACAAACCGAATACAGATTCGTAATTATTATATTATTATTAACATTTTGGATATTCTATCTTATATTTTAGTGCTTGCTACGAAAACTTATCATTAGATATTCTTTTCTTACTTTACTTCTTCACTTTTCTAAATACTTACTACTTCTCAAAACATACTCCTTAAAACTGAAATTCTATCTTCTTTTCTTACTTTACTTCTTCACTTTTCTATAAAATAACTTTCATCTACAAGCATATCTTGACAAACCGAATACAGATTCGTAATTATTATATTATTATTAACATTTTGGATATTCTATCTTATATTTTAGTGCTTGCTACGAAAACTTATCATAGATATTCTTTTCTTACTTTACTTCTTCACTTTTCTAAATACTTACTACTTCTCAAAACATACTCCTTAAAACTGAAATTCTATCTTCTTTTCTTACTTTACTTCTTCACTTTTCTATAGGCTAACTTTCATCTACGAGCATATCTTGGACAAACCGAATACAGATTCGTAATTATTATATTATTATTAACATTTTGGATATTCTATCTTATATTTTAGTGCTTGCTACGAAAACTTATCATTAGATATTCTTTTCTTACTTTACTTCTTCACTTTTCTAAATACTTACTACTTCTCAAAACATACTCCTTAAAACTGAAATTCTATCTTCTTTTCTTACTTTACTTCTTCACTTTTCTATAAACTAACTTTCATCTACGAGCATATCTTGACAAACCGAATACAGATTCGTAATTATTATATTATTATTAACATTTTGGATATTCTATCTTATATTTTAGTGCTTGCTACGAAAACTTATCATTAGATATTCTTTTCTTACTTTACTTCTTCACTTTTCTAAATACTTACTACTTCTCAAAACATACTCCTTAAAACTGAAATTCTATCTTCTTTTCTTACTTTACCTTCTTCACTTTTCTATAGGCTAACTTTCATCTACGAGCATATCTTGACAAACCGAATACAGATTCGTAATTATTATATTATTATTAACATTTTGGATATTCTATCTTATATTTTAGTGCTTGCTACGAAAACTTATCATTAGATATTCTTTTCTTACTTTACTTCTTCACTTTTCTAAATACTTACTACTTCTCAAAACATACTCCTTAAAACTGAAATTCTATCTTCTTTTCTTACTTTACTTCTTCACTTTTCTATAAACTAACTTTCATCTACAAGCATATCTTGACAAACCGAATACAGATTCGTAATTATTATATTATTATTAACATTTTGGATATTCTATCTTATATTTTAGTGCTTGCTACGAAAACTTATCATTAGATATTCTTTTCTTACTTTACTTCTTCACTTTTCTAAATACTTACTACTTCTCAAAACATACTCCTTAAAACTGAAATTCTATCTTCTTTTCTTACTTTACTTCTTCACTTTTCTATAGGCTAACTTTCATCTACGAGCATATCTTGACAAACCGAATACAGATTCGTAATTATTATATTATTATTAACATTTTGGATATTCTATCTTATATTTTAGTGCTTGCTAACGAAAACTTATCATTAGATATTCTTTTCTTACTTTACTTCTTCACTTTTCTAAATACTTACTACTTCTCAAAACATACTCCTTAAAACTGAAATTCTATCTTCTTTTCTTACTTTACTTCTTCACTTTTCTATAAAATAACTTTCATCTACAAGCATATCTTGACAAAACCGAATACAGATTCGTAATTATTATATTATTATTAACATTTTGGATATTCTATCTTATATTTTAGTGCTTGCTACGAAAACTTATCATTAGATATTCTTTTCTTACTTTACTTCTTCACTTTTCTAAATACTTACTACTTCTCAAAACATACTCCTTAAAACTGAAATTCTATCTTCTTTTCTTACTTTACTTCTTCACTTTTCTATAGGCTAACTTTCATCTACGAGCATATCTTGACAAACCGAATACAGATTCGTAATTATTATATTATTATTAACATTTTGGGATATTCTATCTTATATTTTAGTGCTTGCTACGAAAACTTATCATTAGATATTCTTTTCTTACTTTACTTCTTCACTTTTCTAAATACTTACTACTTCTCAAAACATACTCCTTAAAACTGAAATTCTATCTTCTTTTCTTACTTTACTTCTTCACTTTTCTATAGGCTAACTTTCATCTACGAGGCATATCTTGACAAACCGAATACAGATTCGTAATTATTATATTATTATTAACATTTGGGATATTCTATCTTATATTTTAGTGCTTGCTACGAAAACTTATCATTAGATATTCTTTTCTTACTTTACTTCTTCACTTTTCTAAATACTTACTACTTCTCAAAACATACTCCTTAAAACTGAAATTCTATCTTCTTTTCTTACTTTACCTTCTTCACTTTTCTATAGAAATAACTTTCATCTACAAGCATATCTTGACAAACCGAATACAGATTCGTAATTATTATATTAGTTATTAACATTTTGGATATTCTATCTTATATTTTAGTGCTTGCTACGAAAACTTATCATTAGATATTCTTTTCTTACTTTACTTCTTCACTTTTCTAAATACTTACTACTTCTCAAAACATACTCCTTAAAACTGAAATTCTATCTTCTTTTCTTACTTTACTTCTTCACTTTTCTATAAACTAACTTTCATCTACAAGCATATCTTGACAAACCGAATACAGATTCGTAATTATTATATTATTATTAACATTTTGGATATTCTATCTTATATTTTAGTGCTTGCTACGAAAACTTATCATTAGATATTCTTTTCTTACTTTACTTCTTCACTTTTCTAAATATACTTACTACTTCTCAAAACATACTCCTTAAAACTGAAATTCTATCTTCTTTTCTTACTTTACTTCTTCACTTTTCTATAGGCTAACTTTCATCTACGAGCATATCTTGACAAACCGAATACAGATTCGTAATTATTATATTATTATTAACATTTTGGATATTCTATCTTATATTTTAGTGCTTGCTACGAAAACTTATCATTAGATATTCTTTTCTTTACTTTACTTCTTCACTTTTCTAAATACTTACTACTTCTCAAAACATACTCCTTAAAACTGAAATTCTATCTTCTTTTCTTACTTTACTTCTTCACTTTTCTATAAAATAACTTTCATCTACAAGCATATCTTGACAAACCGAATACAGATTCGTAATTATTATATTATTATTAACATTTTGGATATTCTATCTTATATTTAGTGCTTGCTACGAAAACTTATCATTAGATATTCTTTTCTTACTTTACTTCTTCACTTTTCTAAATACTTACTACTTCTCAAAACATACTCCTTAAAACTGAAATTCTATCTTCTTTTCTTACTTTACTTCTTCACTTTTCTATAGGCTAACTTTCATCTACGAGCATATCTTGACAAACCGAATACAGATTCGTAATTATTATATTATTATTAACATTTTGGATATTCTATCTTATATTTTAGTGCTTGCTACGAAAACTTATCATTAGATATTCTTTTCTTACTTTACTTCTTCACTTTTCTAAATACTTACTACTTCTCAAAACATACTCCTTAAAACTGAAATTCTATCTTCTTTTCTTACTTTACTTCTTCACTTTTCTATAAAATACTTTCATCTACAAGCATATCTTGACAAACCGAATACAGATTCGTAATTATTATATTATTATTAACATTTTTGGATATTCTATCTTATATTTTAGTGCTTGCTACGAAAACTTATCATTAGATATTCTTTTCTTACTTTACTTCTTCACTTTTCTAAATACTTACTACTTCTCAAAACATACTCCTTAAAACTGAAATTCTATCTTCTTTTCTTACTTTACTTCTTCACTTTTCTATAGGCTAACTTTCATCTACGAGCATATCTTGACAAACCGAATACAGATTCGTAATTATTATATTATTATTAACATTTTGGATATTCTATCTTATATTTTAGTGCTTGCTACGAAAACTTATCATTAGATATTTCTTTTCTTACTTTACTTCTTCACTTTTCTAAATACTTACTACTTCTCAAAACATACTCCTTAAAACTGAAATTCTATCTTCTTTTCTTACTTTACTTCTTCACTTTTCTATAAAATAACTTTCATCTACAAGCATATCTTGACAAACCGAATACAGATTCGTAATTATTATATTATTATTAACATTTTGGATATTCTATCTTATATTTTAGTGCTTGCTACGAAAACTTATCATTAGATATTCTTTTCTTACTTTACTTCTTCACTTTTCTAAACTTACTTACTACTTCTCAAAACATACTCCTTAAAACTGAAATTCTATCTTCTTTTCTTACTTTACTTCTTCACTTTTCTATAAAATAACTTTCATCTACAAGCATATCTTGACAAACCGAATACAGATTCGTAATTATTATATTATTATTAACATTTTGGATATTCTATCTTATATTTTAGTGCTTGCTACGAAAACTTATCATTAGATATTCTTTTCTTACTTTACTTCTTCACTTTTCTAAATACTTACTACTTCTCAAAACATACTCCTTAAAACTGAAATTCTATCTTCTTTTCTTACTTTACTTCTTCACTTTTCTATAGGCTAACTTTCATCTACGAGCATATCTTGACAAACCGAATACAGATTCGTAATTATTATATTATTATTAACATTTTGGATATTCTATCTTATATTTTAGTGCTTGCTACGAAAACTTATCATTAGATTTTCTTTTCTTACTTTACTTCTTCACTTTTCTAAATACTTACTACTTCTCAAAACATACTCCTTAAAACTGAAATTCTATCTTCTTTTCTTACTTTACTTCTTCACTTTTCTATAAAATAACTTTCATCTACGAGCATATCTTGACAAACCGAATACAGATTCGTAATTATTATATTATTATTAACATTTTGGATATTCTATCTTATATTTTAGTGCTTGCTACGAAAACTTATCATTAGATATTCTTTTCTTACTTTACTTCTTCACTTTTCTAAATACTTACTACTTCTCAAAACATACTCCTTAAAACTGAAATTCTATCTTCTTTTCTTACTTTACTTCTTCACTTTTCTATAGGCTAACTTTCATCTACGAGCATATCTTGACAAACCGAATACAGATTCGTAATTATTATATTATTATTAACATTTTGGATATTCTATCTTATATTTTAGTGCTTGCTACGAAAACTTATCATTAGATATTCTTTTCTTACTTTACTTCTTCACTTTTCTAAATACTTACTACTTCTCAAAACATACTCCTTAAAACTGAAATTCTATCTTCTTTTCTTACTTTACTTCTTCACTTTTCTATAAACTAACTTTCATCTACAAGCATATCTTGACAAACCGAATACAGATTCGTAATTATTATATTATTATTAACATTTTGGATATTCTATCTTATATTTTAGTGCTTGCTACGAAAACTTATCATTAGATATTCTTTTCTTACTTTACTTCTTCACTTTTCTAAATACTTACTACTTCTCAAAACATACTCCTTAAAACTGAAATTCTATCTTCTTTTCTTACTTTACTTCTTCACTTTTCTATAGGCTAACTTTCATCTACGAGCATATCTTGACAAACCGAATACAGATTCGTAATTATTATATTATTATTAAACATTTTGGATATTCTATCTTATATTTTAGTGCTTGCTACGAAAACTTATCATTAGATATTCTTTTCTTACTTTACTTCTTCACTTTTCTAAAATACTTACTACTTCTCAAAACATACTCCTTAAAACTGAAATTCTATCTTCTTTTCTTACTTTACTTCTTCACTTTTCTATAAAATAACTTTCATCTACAAGCATATCTTGACAAACCGAATACAGATTCGTAATTATTATATTATTATTAACATTTTGGATATTCTATCTTATATTTTAGTGCTTGCTACGAAAACTTATCATTAGATATTCTTTTCTTACTTTACTTCTTCACTTTTCTAAATACTTACTACTTCTCAAAACATACTCCTTAAAACTGAAATTCTATCTTCTTTTCTTACTTTACTTCTTCACTTTTCTATAAAATAACTTTCATCTACAAGCATATCTTGACAAACCGAATACAGATTCGTAATTATTATATTATTATTAACATTTTGGATATTCTATCTTATATTTTAGTGCTTGCTACGAAAACTTATCATTAGATATTCTTTTCTTACTTTACTTCTTCACTTTTCTAAATACTTACTACTTCTCAAAACATACTCCTTAAAACTGAAATTCTATCTTCTTTTCTTACTTTACTTCTTCACTTTTCTATAGGCTAACTTTCATCTACGAGCATATCTTGACAAACCGAATACAGATTCGTAATTATTATATTATTATTAACATTTTGGATATTCTATCTTATATTTTAGTGCTTGCTACGAAAACTTATCATTAGATATTCTTTTCTTACTTTACTTCTTCACTTTTCTAAATACTTACTACTTCTCAAAACATACTCCCTTAAAACTGAAATTCTATCTTCTTTTCTTACTTTACTTCTTCACTTTTCTATAAAATAACTTTCATCTACAAGCATATCTTGACAAACCGAATACAGATTCGTAATTATTATATTATTATTAACATTTTGGATATTCTATCTTATATTTTAGTGCTTGCTACGAAAACTTATCATTAGATATTCTTTTCTTACTTTACTTCTTCACTTTTCTAAATACTTACTACTTCTCAAAACATACTCCTTAAAACTGAAATTCTATCTTCTTTTCTTACTTTACTTCTTCACTTTTCTATAAAATAACTTTCATCTACAAGCATATCTTGACAAACCGAATACAGATTCGTAATTATTATATTATTATTAACATTTTGGATATTCTATCTTATATTTTAGTGCTTGCTACGAAAACTTATCATTAGATATTCTTTTCTTACTTTACTTCTTCACTTTTCTAAATACTTACTACTTCTCAAAACATACTCCTTAAAACTGAAATTCTATCTTCTTTTCTTACTTTACTTCTTCACTTTTCTATAGGCCTAACTTTCATCTACGAGCATATCTTGACAAACCGAATACAGATTCGTAATTATTATATTATTATTAACATTTTGGATATTCTATCTTATATTTTAGTGCTTGCTACGAAAACTTATCATTAGATATTCTTTTCTTACTTTACTTCTTCACTTTTCTAAATACTTACTACTTCTCAAAACATACTCCTTAAAACTGAAATTCTATCTTCTTTTCTTACTTTACTTCTTCACTTTTCTATAAAATAACTTTCATCTACAAGCATATCTTGACAAACCGAATACAGATTCGTAATTATTATATTATTATTAACATTTTGGATATTCTATCTTATATTTTAGTGCTTGCTACGAAAACTTATCATTAGATATTCTTTTCTTACTTTACTTCTTCACTTTTCTAAATACTTACTACTTCTCAAAACATACTCCTTAAAACTGAAATTCTATCTTCTTTTCTTACTTTACTTCTTCACTTTTCTATAGGCTAACTTTCATCTACGAGCATATCTTGACAAACCGAATACAGATTCGTAATTATTATATTATTATTAACATTTTGGATATTCTATCTTATATTTTAGTGCTTGCTACGAAAACTTATCATTAGATATTCTTTTCTTACTTTACTTCTTCACTTTTTCTAAATACTTACTACTTCTCAAAACATACTCCTTAAAACTGAAATTCTATCTTCTTTTCTTACTTTACTTCTTCACTTTTCTATAAACTAACTTTCATCTACAAGCATATCTTGACAAACCGAATACAGATTCGTAATTATTATATTATTATTACATTTTGGATATTCTATCTTATATTTTAGTGCTTGCTACGAAAAACTTATCATTAGATATTCTTTTCTTACTTTACTTCTTCACTTTTCTAAATACTTACTACTTCTCAAAACATACTCCTTAAAACTGAAATTCTATCTTCTTTTCTTACTTTACTTCTTCACTTTTCTATAAACTAACTTTCATCTACAAGCATATCTTGACAAACCGAATACAGATTCGTAATTATTATATTATTATTAACATTTTGGATATTCTATCTTATATTTTAGTGCTTGCTACGAAAACTTATCATTAGATATTCTTTTCTTACTTTACTTCTTCACTTTTCTAAATACTTACTACTTCTCAAAACATACTCCTTAAAACTGAAATTCTATCTTCTTTTCTTACTTTACTTCTTCACTTTTCTATAGGCTAACTTTCATCTACGAGCATATCTTGACAAACCGAATACAGATTCGTAATTATTATATTATTATTAACATTTTGGATATTCTATCTTATATTTTAGTGCTTGCTACGAAAACTTATCATTAGATATTCTTTTCTTACTTTACTTCTTCACTTTTCTAAATACTTACTACTTCTCAAAACATACTCCTTAAAACTGAAATTCTATCTTCTTTTCTTACTTTACTTCTTCACTTTTCTATAAACTAACTTTCATCTACAAGCATATCTTGACAAACCGAATACAGATTCGTAATTATTATATTATTATTAACATTTTGGATATTCTATCTTATATTTTAGTGCTTGCTACGAAAACTTATCATTAGATATTCTTTTCTTACTTTACTTCTTCACTTTTCTAAATACTTACTACTTCTCAAAACATACTCCTTAAAACTGAAATTCTATCTTCTTTTCTTACTTTACTTCTTCACTTTTCTATAAAATAACTTTCATCTACAAGCATATCTTGACAAACCGAATACAGATTCGTAATTATTATATTATTATTAACATTTTGGATATTCTATCTTATATTTTAGTGCTTGCTACGAAAACTTATCATTAGATATTCTTTTCTTACTTTACTTCTTCACTTTTCTAAATACTTACTACTTCTCAAAACATACTCCTTAAAACTGAAATTCTATCTTCTTTTCTTACTTTACTTCTTCACTTTTCTATAAAATAACTTTCATCTACAAGCATATCTTGACAAACCGAATACAGATTCGTAATTATTATATTATTATTAACATTTTGGATATTCTATCTTATATTTTAGTGCTTGCTACGAAAACTTATCATTAGATATTCTTTTCTTACTTTACTTCTTCACTTTTCTAAATACTTACTACTTCTCAAAACATACTCCTTAAAACTGAAATTCTATCTTCTTTTCTTACTTTACTTCTTCACTTTTCTATAGGCTAACTTTCATCTACGAGCATATCTTGACAAACCGAATACAGATTCGTAATTATTATATTATTATTAACATTTTGGATATTCTATCTTATATTTTAGTGCTTGCTACGAAAACTTATCATTAGATATTCTTTTCTTACTTTACTTCTTCACTTTTCTAAATACTTACTACTTCTCAAAACATACTCCTTAAAACTGAAATTCTATCTTCTTTTCTTACTTTACTTCTTCACTTTTCTATAAAATAACTTTCATCTACAAGCATATCTTGACAAACCGAATACAGATTCGTAATTATTATATTATTATTAACATTTTGGATATTCTATCTTATATTTTAGTGCTTGCTACGAAAACTTATCATTAGATATTCTTTTCTTACTTTACTTCTTCACTTTTCTAAATACTTACTACTTCTCAAAACATACTCCTTAAAACTGAAATTCTATCTTCTTTTCTTACTTTACTTCTTCACTTTTCTATAAAATAACTTTCATCTACAAGCATATCTTGACAAACCGAATACAGATTCGTAATTATTATATTATTATTAACATTTTGGATATTCTATCTTATATTTTAGTGCTTGCTACGAAAACTTATCATTAGATATTCTTTTCTTACTTTACTTCTTCACTTTTCTAAATACTTACTACTTCTCAAAACATACTCCTTAAAACTGAAATTCTATCTTCTTTTCTTACTTTACTTCTTCACTTTTCTATAAAATAACTTTCATCTACAAGCATATCTTGACAAACCGAATACAGATTCGTAATTATTATATTATTATTAACATTTTGGATATTCTATCTTATATTTTAGTGCTTGCTACGAAAACTTATCATTAGATATTCTTTTCTTACTTTACTTCTTCACTTTTCTAAATACTTACTACTTCTCAAAACATACTCCTTAAAACTGAAATTCTATCTTCTTTTCTTACTTTACTTCTTCACTTTTCTATAGGCTAACTTTCATCTACGAGCATATCTTGACAAACCGAATACAGATTCGTAATTATTATATTATTATTAACATTTTGGATATTCTATCTTATATTTTAGTGCTTGCTACGAAAACTTATCATTAGATATTCTTTTCTTACTTTACTTCTTCACTTTTCTAAATACTTACTACTTCTCAAAACATACTCCTTAAAACTGAAATTCTATCTTCTTTTCTTACTTTACTTCTTCACTTTTCTATAGGCTAACTTTCATCTACGAGCATATCTTGACAAACCGAATACAGATTCGTAATTATTATATTATTATTAACATTTTGGATATTCTATCTTATATTTTAGTGCTTGCTACGAAAACTTATCATTAGATATTCTTTTCTTACTTTACTTCTTCACTTTTCTAAATACTTACTACTTCTCAAAACATACTCCTTAAAACTGAAATTCTATCTTCTTTTCTTACTTTACTTCTTCACTTTTCTATAAAATAACTTTCATCTACAAGCATATCTTGACAAACCGAATACAGATTCGTAATTATTATATTATTATTAACATTTTGGATATTCTATCTTATATTTTAGTGCTTGCTACGAAAACTTATCATTAGATATTCTTTTCTTACTTTACTTCTTCACTTTTCTAAATACTTACTACTTCTCAAAACATACTCCTTAAAACTGAAATTCTATCTTCTTTTCTTACTTTACTTCTTCACTTTTCTATAAACTAACTTTCATCTACAAGCATATCTTGACAAACCGAATACAGATTCGTAATTATTATATTATTATTAACATTTTGGATATTCTATCTTATATTTTAGTGCTTGCTACGAAAACTTATCATTAGATATTCTTTTCTTACTTTACTTCTTCACTTTTCTAAATACTTACTACTTCTCAAAACATACTCCTTAAAACTGAAATTCTATCTTCTTTTCTTACTTTACTTCTTCACTTTTCTATAGGCTAACTTTCATCTACGAGCATATCTTGACAAACCGAATACAGATTCGTAATTATTATATTATTATTAACATTTTGGATATTCTATCTTATATTTTAGTGCTTGCTACGAAAACTTATCATTAGATATTCTTTTCTTACTTTACTTCTTCACTTTTCTAAATACTTACTACTTCTCAAAACATACTCCTTAAAACTGAAATTCTATCTTCTTTTCTTACTTTACTTCTTCACTTTTCTATAGGCTAACTTTCATCTACGAGCATATCTTGACAAACCGAATACAGATTCGTAATTATTATATTATTATTAACATTTTGGATATTCTATCTTATATTTTAGTGCTTGCTACGAAAACTTATCATTAGATATTCTTTTCTTACTTTACTTCTTCACTTTTCTAAATACTTACTACTTCTCAAAACATACTCCTTAAAACTGAAATTCTATCTTCTTTTCTTACTTTACTTCTTCACTTTTCTATAGGCTAACTTTCATCTACAAGCATATCTTGACAAACCGAATACAGATTCGTAATTATTATATTATTATTAACATTTTGGATATTCTATCTTATATTTTAGTGCTTGCTACGAAAACTTATCATTAGATATTCTTTTCTTACTTTACTTCTTCACTTTTCTAAATACTTACTACTTCTCAAAACATACTCCTTAAAACTGAAATTCTATCTTCTTTTCTTACTTTACTTCTTCACTTTTCTATAAAATAACTTTCATCTACAAGCATATCTTGACAAACCGAATACAGATTCGTAATTATTATATTATTATTAACATTTTGGATATTCTATCTTATATTTTAGTGCTTGCTACGAAAACTTATCATTAGATATTCTTTTCTTACTTTACTTCTTCACTTTTCTAAATACTTACTACTTCTCAAAACATACTCCTTAAAACTGAAATTCTATCTTCTTTTCTTACTTTACTTCTTCACTTTTCTATAAACTAACTTTCATCTACAAGCATATCTTGACAAACCGAATACAGATTCGTAATTATTATATTATTATTAACATTTTGGATATTCTATCTTATATTTTAGTGCTTGCTACGAAAACTTATCATTAGATATTCTTTTCTTACTTTACTTCTTCACTTTTCTAAATACTTACTACTTCTCAAAACATACTCCTTAAAACTGAAATTCTATCTTCTTTTCTTACTTTACTTCTTCACTTTTCTATAGGCTAACTTTCATCTACGAGCATATCTTGACAAACCGAATACAGATTCGTAATTATTATATTATTATTAACATTTTGGATATTCTATCTTATATTTTAGTGCTTGCTACGAAAACTTATCATTAGATATTCTTTTCTTACTTTACTTCTTCACTTTTCTAAATACTTACTACTTCTCAAAACATACTCCTTAAAACTGAAATTCTATCTTCTTTTCTTACTTTACTTCTTCACTTTTCTATAAAATAACTTTCATCTACAAGCATATCTTGACAAACCGAATACAGATTCGTAATTATTATATTATTATTAACATTTTGGATATTCTATCTTATATTTTAGTGCTTGCTACGAAAACTTATCATTAGATATTCTTTTCTTACTTTACTTCTTCACTTTTCTAAATACTTACTACTTCTCAAAACATACTCCTTAAAACTGAAATTCTATCTTCTTTTCTTACTTTACTTCTTCACTTTTCTATAAAATAACTTTCATCTACAAGCATATCTTGACAAACCGAATACAGATTCGTAATTATTATATTATTATTAACATTTTGGATATTCTATCTTATATTTTAGTGCTTGCTACGAAAACTTATCATTAGATATTCTTTTCTTACTTTACTTCTTCACTTTTCTAAATACTTACTACTTCTCAAAACATACTCCTTAAAACTGAAATTCTATCTTCTTTTCTTACTTTACTTCTTCACTTTTCTATAAAATAACTTTCATCTACAAGCATATCTTGACAAACCGAATACAGATTCGTAATTATTATATTATTATTAACATTTTGGATATTCTATCTTATATTTTAGTGCTTGCTACGAAAACTTATCATTAGATATTCTTTTCTTACTTTACTTCTTCACTTTTCTAAATACTTACTACTTCTCAAAACATACTCCTTAAAACTGAAATTCTATCTTCTTTTCTTACTTTACTTCTTCACTTTTCTATAAAATAACTTTCATCTACAAGCATATCTTGACAAACCGAATACAGATTCGTAATTATTATATTATTATTAACATTTTGGATATTCTATCTTATATTTTAGTGCTTGCTACGAAAACTTATCATTAGATATTCTTTTCTTACTTTACTTCTTCACTTTTCTAAATACTTACTACTTCTCAAAACATACTCCTTAAAACTGAAATTCTATCTTCTTTTCTTACTTTACTTCTTCACTTTTCTATAAACTAACTTTCATCTACAAGCATATCTTGACAAACCGAATACAGATTCGTAATTATTATATTATTATTAACATTTTGGATATTCTATCTTATATTTTAGTGCTTGCTACGAAAACTTATCATTAGATATTCTTTTCTTACTTTACTTCTTCACTTTTCTAAATACTTACTACTTCTCAAAACATACTCCTTAAAACTGAAATTCTATCTTCTTTTCTTACTTTACTTCTTCACTTTTCTATAGGCTAACTTTCATCTACGAGCATATCTTGACAAACCGAATACAGATTCGTAATTATTATATTATTATTAACATTTTGGATATTCTATCTTATATTTTAGTGCTTGCTACGAAAACTTATCATTAGATATTCTTTTCTTACTTTACTTCTTCACTTTTCTAAATACTTACTACTTCTCAAAACATACTCCTTAAAACTGAAATTCTATCTTCTTTTCTTACTTTACTTCTTCACTTTTCTATAAAATAACTTTCATCTACGAGCATATCTTGACAAACCGAATACAGATTCGTAATTATTATATTATTATTAACATTTTGGATATTCTATCTTATATTTTAGTGCTTGCTACGAAAACTTATCATTAGATATTCTTTTCTTACTTTACTTCTTCACTTTTCTAAATACTTACTACTTCTCAAAACATACTCCTTAAAACTGAAATTCTATCTTCTTTTCTTACTTTACTTCTTCACTTTTCTATAAAATAACTTTCATCTACAAGCATATCTTGACAAACCGAATACAGATTCGTAATTATTATATTATTATTAACATTTTGGATATTCTATCTTATATTTTAGTGCTTGCTACGAAAACTTATCATTAGATATTCTTTTCTTACTTTACTTCTTCACTTTTCTAAATACTTACTACTTCTCAAAACATACTCCTTAAAACTGAAATTCTATCTTCTTTTCTTACTTTACTTCTTCACTTTTCTATAAAATAACTTTCATCTACAAGCATATCTTGACAAACCGAATACAGATTCGTAATTATTATATTATTATTAACATTTTGGATATTCTATCTTATATTTTAGTGCTTGCTACGAAAACTTATCATTAGATATTCTTTTCTTACTTTACTTCTTCACTTTTCTAAATACTTACTACTTCTCAAAACATACTCCTTAAAACTGAAATTCTATCTTCTTTTCTTACTTTACTTCTTCACTTTTCTATAGGCTAACTTTCATCTACGAGCATATCTTGACAAACCGAATACAGATTCGTAATTATTATATTATTATTAACATTTTGGATATTCTATCTTATATTTTAGTGCTTGCTACGAAAACTTATCATTAGATATTCTTTTCTTACTTTACTTCTTCACTTTTCTAAATACTTACTACTTCTCAAAACATACTCCTTAAAACTGAAATTCTATCTTCTTTTCTTACTTTACTTCTTCACTTTTCTATAAAATAACTTTCATCTACGAGCATATCTTGACAAACCGAATACAGATTCGTAATTATTATATTATTATTAACATTTTGGATATTCTATCTTATATTTTAGTGCTTGCTACGAAAACTTATCATTAGATATTCTTTTCTTACTTTACTTCTTCACTTTTCTAAATACTTACTACTTCTCAAAACATACTCCTTAAAACTGAAATTCTATCTTCTTTTCTTACTTTACTTCTTCACTTTTCTATAAAATAACTTTCATCTACAAGCATATCTTGACAAACCGAATACAGATTCGTAATTATTATATTATTATTAACATTTTGGATATTCTATCTTATATTTTAGTGCTTGCTACGAAAACTTATCATTAGATATTCTTTTCTTACTTTACTTCTTCACTTTTCTAAATACTTACTACTTCTCAAAACATACTCCTTAAAACTGAAATTCTATCTTCTTTTCTTACTTTACTTCTTCACTTTTCTATAAAATAACTTTCATCTACAAGCATATCTTGACAAACCGAATACAGATTCGTAATTATTATATTATTATTAACATTTTGGATATTCTATCTTATATTTTAGTGCTTGCTACGAAAACTTATCATTAGATATTCTTTTCTTACTTTACTTCTTCACTTTTCTAAATACTTACTACTTCTCAAAACATACTCCTTAAAACTGAAATTCTATCTTCTTTTCTTACTTTACTTCTTCACTTTTCTATAAACTAACTTTCATCTACAAGCATATCTTGACAAACCGAATACAGATTCGTAATTATTATATTATTATTAACATTTTGGATATTCTATCTTATATTTTAGTGCTTGCTACGAAAACTTATCATTAGATATTCTTTTCTTACTTTACTTCTTCACTTTTCTAAATACTTACTACTTCTCAAAACATACTCCTTAAAACTGAAATTCTATCTTCTTTTCTTACTTTACTTCTTCACTTTTCTATAGGCTAACTTTCATCTACGAGCATATCTTGACAAACCGAATACAGATTCGTAATTATTATATTATTATTAACATTTTGGATATTCTATCTTATATTTTAGTGCTTGCTACGAAAACTTATCATTAGATATTCTTTTCTTACTTTACTTCTTCACTTTTCTAAATACTTACTACTTCTCAAAACATACTCCTTAAAACTGAAATTCTATCTTCTTTTCTTACTTTACTTCTTCACTTTTCTATAAAATAACTTTCATCTACAAGCATATCTTGACAAACCGAATACAGATTCGTAATTATTATATTATTATTAACATTTTGGATATTCTATCTTATATTTTAGTGCTTGCTACGAAAACTTATCATTAGATATTCTTTTCTTACTTTACTTCTTCACTTTTCTAAATACTTACTACTTCTCAAAACATACTCCTTAAAACTGAAATTCTATCTTCTTTTCTTACTTTACTTCTTCACTTTTCTATAAACTAACTTTCATCTACAAGCATATCTTGACAAACCGAATACAGATTCGTAATTATTATATTATTATTAACATTTTGGATATTCTATCTTATATTTTAGTGCTTGCTACGAAAACTTATCATTAGATATTCTTTTCTTACTTTACTTCTTCACTTTTCTAAATACTTACTACTTCTCAAAACATACTCCTTAAAACTGAAATTCTATCTTCTTTTCTTACTTTACTTCTTCACTTTTCTATAAAATAACTTTCATCTACAAGCATATCTTGACAAACCGAATACAGATTCGTAATTATTATATTATTATTAACATTTTGGATATTCTATCTTATATTTTAGTGCTTGCTACGAAAACTTATCATTAGATATTCTTTTCTTACTTTACTTCTTCACTTTTCTAAATACTTACTACTTCTCAAAACATACTCCTTAAAACTGAAATTCTATCTTCTTTTCTTACTTTACTTCTTCACTTTTCTATAGGCTAACTTTCATCTACGAGCATATCTTGACAAACCGAATACAGATTCGTAATTATTATATTATTATTAACATTTTGGATATTCTATCTTATATTTTAGTGCTTGCTACGAAAACTTATCATTAGATATTCTTTTCTTACTTTACTTCTTCACTTTTCTAAATACTTACTACTTCTCAAAACATACTCCTTAAAACTGAAATTCTATCTTCTTTTCTTACTTTACTTCTTCACTTTTCTATAGGCTAACTTTCATCTACAAGCATATCTTGACAAACCGAATACAGATTCGTAATTATTATATTATTATTAACATTTTGGATATTCTATCTTATATTTTAGTGCTTGCTACGAAAACTTATCATTAGATATTCTTTTCTTACTTTACTTCTTCACTTTTCTAAATACTTACTACTTCTCAAAACATACTCCTTAAAACTGAAATTCTATCTTCTTTTCTTACTTTACTTCTTCACTTTTCTATAAAATAACTTTCATCTACAAGCATATCTTGACAAACCGAATACAGATTCGTAATTATTATATTATTATTAACATTTTGGATATTCTATCTTATATTTTAGTGCTTGCTACGAAAACTTATCATTAGATATTCTTTTCTTACTTTACTTCTTCACTTTTCTAAATACTTACTACTTCTCAAAACATACTCCTTAAAACTGAAATTCTATCTTCTTTTCTTACTTTACTTCTTCACTTTTCTATAAAATAACTTTCATCTACAAGCATATCTTGACAAACCGAATACAGATTCGTAATTATTATATTATTATTAACATTTTGGATATTCTATCTTATATTTTAGTGCTTGCTACGAAAACTTATCATTAGATATTCTTTTCTTACTTTACTTCTTCACTTTTCTAAATACTTACTACTTCTCAAAACATACTCCTTAAAACTGAAATTCTATCTTCTTTTCTTACTTTACTTCTTCACTTTTCTATAGGCTAACTTTCATCTACAAGCATATCTTGACAAACCGAATACAGATTCGTAATTATTATATTATTATTAACATTTTGGATATTCTATCTTATATTTTAGTGCTTGCTACGAAAACTTATCATTAGATATTCTTTTCTTACTTTACTTCTTCACTTTTCTAAATACTTACTACTTCTCAAAACATACTCCTTAAAACTGAAATTCTATCTTCTTTTCTTACTTTACTTCTTCACTTTTCTATAAAATAACTTTCATCTACAAGCATATCTTGACAAACCGAATACAGATTCGTAATTATTATATTATTATTAACATTTTGGATATTCTATCTTATATTTTAGTGCTTGCTACGAAAACTTATCATTAGATATTCTTTTCTTACTTTACTTCTTCACTTTTCTAAATACTTACTACTTCTCAAAACATACTCCTTAAAACTGAAATTCTATCTTCTTTTCTTACTTTACTTCTTCACTTTTCTATAAAATAACTTTCATCTACAAGCATATCTTGACAAACCGAATACAGATTCGTAATTATTATATTATTATTAACATTTTGGATATTCTATCTTATATTTTAGTGCTTGCTACGAAAACTTATCATTAGATATTCTTTTCTTACTTACTTCTTCACTTTTCTAAATACTTACTACTTCTCAAAACATACTCCTTAAAACTGAAATTCTATCTTCTTTTCTTACTTTACTTCTTCACTTTTCTATAAAATAACTTTCATCTACAAGCATATCTTGACAAACCGAATACAGATTCGTAATTATTATATTATTATTAACATTTTGGATATTCTATCTTATATTTTAGTGCTTGCTACGAAAACTTATCATTAGATATTCTTTTCTTACTTTACTTCTTCACTTTTCTAAATACTTACTACTTCTCAAAACATACTCCTTAAAACTGAAATTCTATCTTCTTTTCTTACTTTACTTCTTCACTTTTCTATAAAATAACTTTCATCTACAAGCATATCTTGACAAACCGAATACAGATTCGTAATTATTATATTATTATTAACATTTTGGATATTCTATCTTATATTTTAGTGCTTGCTACGAAAACTTATCATTAGATATTCTTTTCTTACTTTACTTCTTCACTTTTCTAAATACTTACTACTTCTCAAAACATACTCCTTAAAACTGAAATTCTATCTTCTTTTCTTACTTTACTTCTTCACTTTTCTATAGGCTAACTTTCATCTACAAGCATATCTTGACAAACCGAATACAGATTCGTAATTATTATATTATTATTAACATTTTGGATATTCTATCTTATATTTTAGTGCTTGCTACGAAAACTTATCATTAGATATTCTTTTCTTACTTTACTTCTTCACTTTTCTAAATACTTACTACTTCTCAAAACATACTCCTTAAAACTGAAATTCTATCTTCTTTTCTTACTTTACTTCTTCACTTTTCTATAAAATAACTTTCATCTACAAGCATATCTTGACAAACCGAATACAGATTCGTAATTATTATATTATTATTAACATTTTGGATATTCTATCTTATATTTTAGTGCTTGCTACGAAAACTTATCATTAGATATTCTTTTCTTACTTTACTTCTTCACTTTTCTAAATACTTACTACTTCTCAAAACATACTCCTTAAAACTGAAATTCTATCTTCTTTTCTTACTTTACTTCTTCACTTTTCTATAAAATAACTTTCATCTACAAGCATATCTTGACAAACCGAATACAGATTCGTAATTATTATATTATTATTAACATTTTGGATATTCTATCTTATATTTTAGTGCTTGCTACGAAAACTTATCATTAGATATTCTTTTCTTACTTTACTTCTTCACTTTTCTAAATACTTACTACTTCTCAAAACATACTCCTTAAAACTGAAATTCTATCTTCTTTTCTTACTTTACTTCTTCACTTTTCTATAGGCTAACTTTCATCTACGAGCATATCTTGACAAACCGAATACAGATTCGTAATTATTATATTATTATTAACATTTTGGATATTCTATCTTATATTTTAGTGCTTGCTACGAAAACTTATCATTAGATATTCTTTTCTTACTTTACTTCTTCACTTTTCTAAATACTTACTACTTCTCAAAACATACTCCTTAAAACTGAAATTCTATCTTCTTTTCTTACTTTACTTCTTCACTTTTCTATAAAATAACTTTCATCTACAAGCATATCTTGACAAACCGAATACAGATTCGTAATTATTATATTATTATTAACATTTTGGATATTCTATCTTATATTTTAGTGCTTGCTACGAAAACTTATCATTAGATATTCTTTTCTTACTTTACTTCTTCACTTTTCTAAATACTTACTACTTCTCAAAACATACTCCTTAAAACTGAAATTCTATCTTCTTTTCTTACTTTACTTCTTCACTTTTCTATAGGCTAACTTTCATCTACAAGCATATCTTGACAAACCGAATACAGATTCGTAATTATTATATTATTATTAACATTTTGGATATTCTATCTTATATTTTAGTGCTTGCTACGAAAACTTATCATTAGATATTCTTTTCTTACTTTACTTCTTCACTTTTCTAAATACTTACTACTTCTCAAAACATACTCCTTAAAACTGAAATTCTATCTTCTTTTCTTACTTTACTTCTTCACTTTTCTATAGGCTAACTTTCATCTACGAGCATATCTTGACAAACCGAATACAGATTCGTAATTATGATATTATTATTAACATTTTGGATATTCTATCTTATATTTTAGTGCTTGCTACGAAAACTTATCATTAGATATTCTTTTCTTACTTTACTTCTTCACTTTTCTATATAACTTTCATCTACAAGCATATCTTGACTAAAATACAGATTCGTAATTGTGACTTATTACTAACTTTTGGATATTCTAACTGATAAGTGCTCTACGAAAACTTATCATTAGATATTCTTTTCTTACTTTACTTCTTCACTTTTCTATAAAATAACTTTCATCTACAAGCATATCTTGACTAACCGAATACAGATTCGTAATTATTATATTATTATTAACATTTTGGATATTCTATCTTATATTTTAGTGCTTGCTACGAAAACTTATCATTAGATATTCTTTTCTTACTTTACTTCTTCACTTTTCTATATACTTTCATCTACAAGCATATCTTGACTAAAATACAGATTCGTACATTATTACTAACTTTTGGATATTCTAACTTATAATTTGCTACGAAAACTTATCATTAGATATTCTTTTCTTACTTTACTTCTTCACTTTTCTATAGGCTAACTTTCATCTACAAGCATATCTTGACAAACCGAATACAGATTCGTAATTGTTACATTATTACTAACATTTTGGATATTCTATCTTATATTTTAGTGCTTGCTACGAAAACTTATCATTAGATATTCTAATTTCTTACTTTACTTCTTCACTTTTCTAAATACTTACTACTTCTCAAAACATACTCCTTAAAACTGAAATTCTATCTTCTTTTCTTACTTTACTTCTTCACTTTTCTATAGGCTAACTTTCATCTACAAGCATATCTTGACTAACCGAATACAGATTCGTAATTATTACATTATTACTAACATTTTGGATATTCTAACTTATATTTTAGTGCTTGCTACGAAAACTTATCATTAGATATTCTTTTCTTACTTTACTTCTTCACTTTTCTATACTTACTACTTCTCAAAACATACTCCTTAAAACTGAAATTCTATCTTCTTTTCTTACTTTACTTCTTCACTCTATAGGCTAACTTTCATCTACGAGCATATCTTGACTAACCGAATACAGATTCGTAATTATTATATTATTATTAACATTTTGGATATTCTATCTTATATTTTAGTGCTTGCTACGAAAACTTATCATTAGATATTCTTTTCTTACTTTACTTCTTCACTTTTCTATACTTACTACTTCTCAAAACATACTCCTTAAAACTGCTATCTTCTTTTCTTACTTTACTTCTTCACTCTATAGGCTAACTTTCATCTACGAGCATATCTTGACAAACCGAATACAGATTCGTAATTATTATATTATTATTAACATTTTGGATATTCTATCTTATATTTTAGTGCTTGCTACGAAAACTTATCATTAGATATTCTTTTCTTACTTTACTTCTTCACTTTTCTATACTAACTACTTCTCTACAACATACTCCTTGACTAACTGAAATACTATCTTCGTAATTCTTACATTACTTACTTCACATTTTCTATATTCTAACTTATCATCTACAAGCATATCTTGACTAACCGAAAACAGATTCGTTAGATTATTATATTTCTTACTTTACATTCTTGGACTATTCTATACTTATACTTCTCAGTGCTTGCTACGAAAACTGATCATTAGATATTCTTTTCTTACTTTACTTCTTCACTTTTCTATACTAACTACTTCTCTACAAGCATACTCTTGAAACTGAATACAGATTCGTAATCTATCTATATTCTTACTTAACATTCTTCACTATTCTAAATACTTACTACTTCTCAGTGCTTGCTCCTTAAAACTTATCATTAGATATTCTTTTCTTACTTTACTTCTTCACTTTTCTATAAAATAACTTTCATCTACAAGCATATCTTGACAAACCGAATACAGATTCGTAATTATTATATTATTATTAACATTTTGGATATTCTATCTTATATTTTAGTGCTTGCTACGAAAACTTATCATTAGATATTCTTTTCTTACTTTACTTCTTCACTTTTCTATACTTACTACTTCTCAAAACATACTCCTTAAAACTGAAATTCTATCTTCTTTTCTTACTTTACTTCTTCACTCTATAGGCTAACTTTCATCTACGAGCATATCTTGACTAACCGAATACAGATTCGTAATTATTATATTATTATTAACATTTTGGATATTCTATCTTATATTTTAGTGCTTGCTACGAAAACTTATCATTAGATATTCTTTTCTTACTTTACTTCTTCACTTTTCTATACTTACTACTTCTCAAAACATACTCCTTAAAACTGAAATTCTATCTTCTTTTCTTACTTTACTTCTTCACTTTTCTATAAAATAACTTTCATCTACGAGCATATCTTGACTAACCGAATACAGATTCGTAATTATTATATTATTATTAACATTTTGGATATTCTATCTTATATTTTAGTGCTTGCTACGAAAACTTATCATTAGATATTCTTTTCTTACTTTACTTCTTCACTTTTCTATATACTTTCATCTACTATCTTGACTAAAATACAGATAATTGTGACATTATTACTAACATTTTGGATATTCTAACTGATAATGCTTGCTACGAAAACTTATCATTAGATATTCTTTTCTTACTTTACTTCTTCACTTTTCTATAAAATAACTTTCATCTACAAGCATATCTTGACAAACCGAATACAGATTCGTAATTATTACATTATTACTAACATTTTGGATATTCTAACTTATATTTTAGTGCTTGCTACGAAAACTTATCATTAGATATTCTAATTTCTTACTTTACTTCTTCACTTTTCTAAATACTTACTACTTCTCAAAACATACTCCTTAAAACTGAAATTCTATCTTCTTTTCTTACTTTACTTCTTCACTTTTCTATAGGCTAACTTTCATCTACAAGCATATCTTGACTAACCGAATACAGATTCGTAATTGTGACATTATTACTAACATTTTGGATATTCTAACTTATATTTTAGTGCTTGCTACGAAAACTTATCATTAGATATTCTTTTCTTACTTTACTTCTTCACTTTTCTATACTAACTACTTCTCTACAAGCATACTCCTTGACTAACTGAAATACTAGATTCGTTTCTTACTATTACTTCTTAACATTTTCTATATTCTAACTTATCATCTTACGTGCATATGCTACGACAAACTTATCATTAGATATTCGTAATTCTTACTATTATTATTCACATTTTCTATATTCTATCTTATCATCTACAAGCATATCTTGACTAACGAATACAGATCGTTAGATATGTGACATTTCTTACTTTACATTCTTCACTTTTCTAAATACTTACTACTTCTCAGTGCTTGCTACTTAAAACTTATCATTCTATATTCTTTTCTTACTTTACTTCTTCACTTTTCTATAGGCTAACTTTCATCTACGAGCATATCTTGACAAACCGAATACAGATTCGTAATTGTTACATTATTACTAACATTTTGGATATTCTATCTTATATTTTAGTGCTTGCTACGAAAACTTATCATTAGATATTCTAATTTCTTACTTTACTTCTTCACTTT
Source organism: Loxodes magnus (assembly GCA_946699065.1). Lineage (NCBI taxonomy): Eukaryota > Ciliophora > Karyorelictea > Loxodida > Loxodidae > Loxodes > Loxodes magnus. Next base: position 380 of record CAMPDV010005927.1, on the reverse strand, counting down.
TCTAAATACTTATTACTTCTCAAAACATACTCCTTAAAACTGAAATTCTATCTTCTTTTCTTACTTTACTTCTTCACTTTTCTATAGGCTAACTTTCATCTACAAGCATATCTTGACTAACCGAATACAGATTCGTAATTGTGACATTATTACTAACATTTTGGATATTCTAACTTATATTTTAGTGCTTGCTACGAAAACTTATCATTAGATATTCTAATTTCTTACTTTACTTCTTCACTTTTCTAAATACTTACTACTTCTCAAAACATACTCCTTAAAACTGAAATTCTATCTTCTTTTCTTACTTTACTTCTTCACTTTTCTATAAAATAACTTTCATCTACAAGCATATCTTGACAAACCGAATACAGATTCGT
>CAMPDV010005926.1:0-22423 GCA_946699065.1 Loxodes magnus | reverse complement strand
TTCCGACTTTCGACTTTAATATACATTACTCTCCAACGGTAAACCCTTTCCTAGTCTAAGCCAGTATAACTGGTTGCGAGGAAGACACCTATTCCGGATGTCGACCTCGTTGAAATAAACTGAATTTTTTTTCTCTTTTTCAATACTTAATAAAATACATTTCTTTTACTTTAAATTACTTTCCGACTTTAATATACATTACTCTCCAACGGTAAACCCTTTCTAGTCTAAGCCAGTATAACTGGTTGCGAGGAAGACACTATTCCGGATGTCGACCTCGTTGAAATAAACTGAATTTTTTTTCTCTTTTTCAATACCTTAATAAAATACATTTCTTTTACTTTAAATTACTTTCCGACTTTAATATACATTACTCTCCAACGGTAAACCCTTTCCTAGTCTAAGCCAGTATAACTGGTTGCGAGGAAGACACCTATTCCGGATGTCGACCTCGTTGAAATAAACTGAATTTTTTTTCTCTTTTTCAATACCTTAATAAAATACATTTCTTTTACTTTAAATTACTTTCCGACTTTAATATACATTACTCTCCAACGGTAAACCCTTTCCTAGTCTAAGCCAGTATAACTGGTTGCGAGGAAGACACCTATTCCGGATGTCGACCTCGTTGAAATAAACTGAATTTTTTTTCTCTTTTTCAATACCTTAATAAATACATTTCTTTTACTTTAAATTACTTTCCGACTTTAATATACATTACTCTCCAACGGTAAACCCTTTCCTAGTCTAAGCCAGTATAACTGGTTGCGAGGAAGACACCTATTCCGGATGTCGACCTCGTTGAAATAAACTGAATTTTTTTTCTCTTTTTCAATACCTTAATAAAATACATTTCTTTTACTTTAAATTACTTTCCGACTTTAATATACATTACTCTCCAACGGTAAACCCTTTCCTAGTCTAAGCCAGTATAACTGGTTGCGAGGAAGACACCTATTCCGGATGTCGACCTCGTTGAAATAAACTGAATTTTTTTTCTCTTTTTCAATACCTTAATAAAATACATTTCTTTTACTTTAAATTACTTTCCGACTTTAATATACATTACTCTCCAACGGTAAACCCTTTCCTAGTCTAAGCCAGTATAACTGGTTGCGAGGAAGACACCTATTCGGATGTCGACCTCGTTGAAATAAACTGAATTTTTTTTCTCTTTTTCAATACCTTAATAAAATACATTTCTTTTACTTTAAATTACTTTCCGACTTTAATATACATTACTCTCCAACGGTAAACCCTTTCCTAGTCTAAGCCAGTATAACTGGTTGCGAGGAAGACACCTATTCCGGATGTCGACCTCGTTGAAATAAACTGAATTTTTTTTCTCTTTTTCAATACCTTAATAAAATACATTTCTTTTACTTTAAATTACTTTCCGACTTTAATATACATTACTCTCCAACGGTAAACCCTTTCCTAGTCTAAGCCAGTATAACTGGTTGCGAGGAAGACACCTATTCCGGATGTCGACCTCGTTGAAATAAACTGAATTTTTTTTCTCTTTTTCAATACCTTAATAAAATACATTTCTTTTACTTTAAATTACTTTCCGACTTTAATATACATTACTCTCCAACGGTAAACCCTTTCCTAGTCTAAGCCAGTATAACTGGTTGCGAGGAAGACACCTATTCCGGATGTCGACCTCGTTGAAATAAACTGAATTTTTTTTCTCTTTTTCAATACCTTAATAAAATACATTTCTTTTACTTTAAATTACTTTCCGACTTTAATATACATTACTCTCCAACGGTAAACCCTTTCCTAGTCTAAGCCAGTATAACTGGTTGCGAGGAAGACACCTATTCCGGATGTCGACCTCGTTGAAATAAACTGAATTTTTTTTCTCTTTTTCAATACCTTAATAAAATACATTTCTTTTACTTTAAATTACTTTCCGACTTTAATATACATTACTCTCCAACGGTAAACCCTTTCCTAGTCTAAGCCAGTATAACTGGTTGCGAGGAAGACACCTATTCCGGATGTCGACCTCGTTGAAATAAACTGAATTTTTTTCTCTTTTTCAATACCTTAATAAAATACATTTCTTTTACTTTAAATTACTTTCCGACTTTAATATACATTACTCTCCAACGGTAAACCCTTTCCTAGTCTAAGCCAGTATAACTGGTTGCGAGGAAGACACCTATTCCGGATGTCGACCTCGTTGAAATAAACTGAATTTTTTTTCTCTTTTTCAATACCTTAATAAAATACATTTCTTTTACTTTAAATTACTTTCCGACTTTAATATACATTACTCTCCAACGGTAAACCCTTTCCTAGTCTAAGCCAGTATAACTGGTTGCGAGGAAGACACCTATTCCGGATGTCGACCTCGTTGAAATAAACTGAATTTTTTTTCTCTTTTTCAATACCTTAATAAAATACATTTCTTTTACTTTAAATTACTTTCCGACTTTAATATACATTACTCTCCAACGGTAAACCCTTTCCTAGTCTAAGCCAGTATAACTGGTTGCGAGGAAGACACCTATTCCGGATGTCGACCTCGTTGAAATAAACTGAATTTTTTTTCTCTTTTTCAATACCTTAATAAAATACATTTCTTTTACTTTAAATTACTTTCCGACTTTAATATACATTACTCTCCAACGGTAAACCCTTTCCTAGTCTAAGCCAGTATAACTGGTTGCGAGGAAGACACCTATTCCGGATGTCGACCTCGTTGAAATAAACTGAATTTTTTTTCTCTTTTTCAATACCTTAATAAAATACATTTCTTTTACTTTAAATTACTTTCCGACTTTAATATACATTACTCTCCAACGGTAAACCCTTTCCTAGTCTAAGCCAGTATAACTGGTTGCGAGGAAGACACCTATTCGGATGTCGACCTCGTTGAAATAAACTGAATTTTTTTTCTCTTTTTCAATACCTTAATAAAATACATTTCTTTTACTTTAAATTACTTTCCGACTTTAATATACATTACTCTCCAACGGTAAACCCTTTCCTAGTCTAAGCCAGTATAACTGGTTGCGAGGAAGACACCTATTCCGGATGTCGACCTCGTTGAAATAAACTGAATTTTTTTTCTCTTTTTCAATACCTTAATAAAATACATTTCTTTTACTTTAAATTACTTTCCGACTTTAATATACATTACTCTCCAACGGTAAACCCTTTCCTAGTCTAAGCCAGTATAACTGGTTGCGAGGAAGACACCTATTCCGGATGTCGACCTCGTTGAAATAAACTGAATTTTTTTTCTCTTTTTCAATACCTTAATAAAATACATTTCTTTTACTTTAAATTACTTTCCGACTTTAATATACATTACTCTCCAACGGTAAACCCTTTCCTAGTCTAAGCCAGTATAACTGGTTGCGAGGAAGACACCTATTCCGGATGTCGACCTCGTTGAAATAAACTGAATTTTTTTTCTCTTTTTCAATACCTTAATAAAATACATTTCTTTTACTTTAAATTACTTTCCGACTTTAATATACATTACTCTCCAACGGTAAACCCTTTCCTAGTCTAAGCCAGTATAACTGGTTGCGAGGAAGACACCTATTCCGGATGTCGACCTCGTTGAAATAAACTGAATTTTTTTTCTCTTTTTCAATACCTTAATAAAATACATTTCTTTTACTTTAAATTACTTTCCGACTTTAATATACATTACTCTCCAACGGTAAACCCTTTCCTAGTCTAAGCCAGTATAACTGGTTGCGAGGAAGACACCTATTCCGGATGTCGACCTCGTTGAAATAAACTGAATTTTTTTTCTCTTTTTCAATACCTTAATAAAATACATTTCTTTTACTTTAAATTACTTTCCGACTTTAATATACATTACTCTCCAACGGTAAACCCTTTCCTAGTCTAAGCCAGTATAACTGGTTGCGAGGAAGACACCTATTCCGGATGTCGACCTCGTTGAAATAAACTGAATTTTTTTTCTCTTTTTCAATACCTTAATAAAATACATTTCTTTTACTTTAAATTACTTTCCGACTTTAATATACATTACTCTCCAACGGTAAACCCTTTCCTAGTCTAAGCCAGTATAACTGGTTGCGAGGAAGACACCTATTCCGGATGTCGACCTCGTTGAAATAAACTGAATTTTTTTTCTCTTTTTCAATACCTTAATAAAATACATTTCTTTTACTTTAAATTACTTTCCGACTTTAATATACATTACTCTCCAACGGTAAACCCTTTCCTAGTCTAAGCCAGTATAACTGGTTGCGAGGAAGACACCTATTCCGGATGTCGACCTCGTTGAAATAAACTGAATTTTTTTTCTCTTTTTCAATACCTTAATAAAATACATTTCTTTTACTTTAAATTACTTTCCGACTTTAATATACATTACTCTCCAACGGTAAACCCTTTCCTAGTCTAAGCCAGTATAACTGGTTGCGAGGAAGACACCTATTCCGGATGTCGACCTCGTTGAAATAAACTGAATTTTTTTTCTCTTTTTCAATACCTTAATAAAATACATTTCTTTTACTTTAAATTACTTTCCGACTTTAATATACATTACTCTCCAACGGTAAACCCTTTCCTAGTCTAAGCCAGTATAACTGGTTGCGAGGAAGACACCTATTCCGGATGTCGACCTCGTTGAAATAAACTGAATTTTTTTTCTCTTTTTCAATACCTTAATAAAATACATTTCTTTTACTTTAAATTACTTTCCGACTTTAATATACATTACTCTCCAACGGTAAACCCTTTCCTAGTCTAAGCCAGTATAACTGGTTGCGAGGAAGACACCTATTCCGGATGTCGACCTCGTTGAAATAAACTGAATTTTTTTTCTCTTTTTCAATACCTTAATAAAATACATTTCTTTTACTTTAAATTACTTTCCGACTTTAATATACATTACTCTCCAACGGTAAACCCTTTCCTAGTCTAAGCCAGTATAACTGGTTGCGAGGAAGACACCTATTCCGGATGTCGACCTCGTTGAAATAAACTGAATTTTTTTTCTCTTTTTCAATACCTTAATAAAATACATTTCTTTTACTTTAAATTACTTTCCGACTTTAATATACATTACTCTCCAACGGTAAACCCTTTCCTAGTCTAAGCCAGTATAACTGGTTGCGAGGAAGACACCTATTCCGGATGTCGACCTCGTTGAAATAAACTGAATTTTTTTTCTCTTTTTCAATACCTTAATAAAATACATTTCTTTTACTTTAAATTACTTTCCGACTTTAATATACATTACTCTCCAACGGTAAACCCTTTCCTAGTCTAAGCCAGTATAACTGGTTGCGAGGAAGACACCTATTCCGGATGTCGACCTCGTTGAAATAAACTGAATTTTTTTTCTCTTTTTCAATACCTTAATAAAATACATTTCTTTTACTTTAAATTACTTTCCGACTTTAATATACATTACTCTCCAACGGTAAACCCTTTCCTAGTCTAAGCCAGTATAACTGGTTGCGAGGAAGACACCTATTCCGGATGTCGACCTCGTTGAAATAAACTGAATTTTTTTTCTCTTTTTCAATACCTTAATAAAATACATTTCTTTTACTTTAAATTACTTTCCGACTTTAATATACATTACTCTCCAACGGTAAACCCTTTCCTAGTCTAAGCCAGTATAACTGGTTGCGAGGAAGACACCTATTCCGGATGTCGACCTCGTTGAAATAAACTGAATTTTTTTTCTCTTTTTCAATACCTTAATAAAATACATTTCTTTTACTTTAAATTACTTTCCGACTTTAATATACATTACTCTCCAACGGTAAACCCTTTCCTAGTCTAAGCCAGTATAACTGGTTGCGAGGAAGACACCTATTCCGGATGTCGACCTCGTTGAAATAAACTGAATTTTTTTTCTCTTTTTCAATACCTTAATAAAATACATTTCTTTTACTTTAAATTACTTTCCGACTTTAATATACATTACTCTCCAACGGTAAACCCTTTCCTAGTCTAAGCCAGTATAACTGGTTGCGAGGAAGACACCTATTCCGGATGTCGACCTCGTTGAAATAAACTGAATTTTTTTTCTCTTTTTCAATACCTTAATAAAATACATTTCTTTTACTTTAAATTACTTTCCGACTTTAATATACATTACTCTCCAACGGTAAACCCTTTCCTAGTCTAAGCCAGTATAACTGGTTGCGAGGAAGACACCTATTCCGGATGTCGACCTCGTTGAAATAAACTGAATTTTTTTTCTCTTTTTCAATACCTTAATAAAATACATTTCTTTTACTTTAAATTACTTTCCGACTTTAATATACATTACTCTCCAACGGTAAACCCTTTCCTAGTCTAAGCCAGTATAACTGGTTGCGAGGAAGACACCTATTCCGGATGTCGACCTCGTTGAAATAAACTGAATTTTTTTTCTCTTTTTCAATACCTTAATAAAATACATTTCTTTTACTTTAAATTACTTTCCGACTTTAATATACATTACTCTCCAACGGTAAACCCTTTCCTAGTCTAAGCCAGTATAACTGGTTGCGAGGAAGACACCTATTCCGGATGTCGACCTCGTTGAAATAAACTGAATTTTTTTTCTCTTTTTCAATACCTTAATAAAATACATTTCTTTTACTTTAAATTACTTTCCGACTTTAATATACATTACTCTCCAACGGTAAACCCTTTCCTAGTCTAAGCCAGTATAACTGGTTGCGAGGAAGACACCTATTCCGGATGTCGACCTCGTTGAAATAAACTGAATTTTTTTTCTCTTTTTCAATACCTTAATAAAATACATTTCTTTTACTTTAAATTACTTTCCGACTTTAATATACATTACTCTCCAACGGTAAACCCTTTCCTAGTCTAAGCCAGTATAACTGGTTGCGAGGAAGACACCTATTCCGGATGTCGACCTCGTTGAAATAAACTGAATTTTTTTTCTCTTTTTCAATACCTTAATAAAATACATTTCTTTTACTTTAAATTACTTTCCGACTTTAATATACATTACTCTCCAACGGTAAACCCTTTCCTAGTCTAAGCCAGTATAACTGGTTGCGAGGAAGACACCTATTCCGGATGTCGACCTCGTTGAAATAAACTGAATTTTTTTTCTCTTTTTCAATACCTTAATAAATACATTTCTTTTACTTTAAATTACTTTCCGACTTTAATATACATTACTCTCCAACGGTAAACCCTTTCCTAGTCTAAGCCAGTATAACTGGTTGCGAGGAAGACACCTATTCCGGATGTCGACCTCGTTGAAATAAACTGAATTTTTTTTCTCTTTTTCAATACCTTAATAAAATACATTTCTTTTACTTTAAATTACTTTCCGACTTTAATATACATTACTCTCCAACGGTAAACCCTTTCCTAGTCTAAGCCAGTATAACTGGTTGCGAGGAAGACACCTATTCCGGATGTCGACCTCGTTGAAATAAACTGAATTTTTTTTCTCTTTTTCAATACCTTAATAAAATACATTTCTTTTACTTTAAATTACTTTCCGACTTTAATATACATTACTCTCCAACGGTAAACCCTTTCCTAGTCTAAGCCAGTATAACTGGTTGCGAGGAAGACACCTATTCCGGATGTCGACCTCGTTGAAATAAACTGAATTTTTTTTCTCTTTTTCAATACCTTAATAAAATACATTTCTTTTACTTTAAATTACTTTCCGACTTTAATATACATTACTCTCCAACGGTAAACCCTTTCCTAGTCTAAGCCAGTATAACTGGTTGCGAGGAAGACACCTATTCCGGATGTCGACCTCGTTGAAATAAACTGAATTTTTTTTCTCTTTTTCAATACCTTAATAAAATACATTTCTTTTACTTTAAATTACTTTCCGACTTTAATATACATTACTCTCCAACGGTAAACCCTTTCCTAGTCTAAGCCAGTATAACTGGTTGCGAGGAAGACACCTATTCCGGATGTCGACCTCGTTGAAATAAACTGAATTTTTTTTCTCTTTTTCAATACCTTAATAAAATACATTTCTTTTACTTTAAATTACTTTCCGACTTTAATATACATTACTCTCCAACGGTAAACCCTTTCCTAGTCTAAGCCAGTATAACTGGTTGCGAGGAAGACACCTATTCCGGATGTCGACCTCGTTGAAATAAACTGAATTTTTTTTCTCTTTTTCAATACCTTAATAAAATACATTTCTTTTACTTTAAATTACTTTCCGACTTTAATATACATTACTCTCCAACGGTAAACCCTTTCCTAGTCTAAGCCAGTATAACTGGTTGCGAGGAAGACACCTATTCCGGATGTCGACCTCGTTGAAATAAACTGAATTTTTTTTCTCTTTTTCAATACCTTAATAAAATACATTTCTTTTACTTTAAATTACTTTCCGACTTTAATATACATTACTCTCCAACGGTAAACCCTTTCCTAGTCTAAGCCAGTATAACTGGTTGCGAGGAAGACACCTATTCCGGATGTCGACCTCGTTGAAATAAACTGAATTTTTTTTCTCTTTTTCAATACCTTAATAAAATACATTTCTTTTACTTTAAATTACTTTCCGACTTTAATATACATTACTCTCCAACGGTAAAACCCTTTCCTAGTCTAAGCCAGTATAACTGGTTGCGAGGAAGACACCTATTCCGGATGTCGACCTCGTTGAAATAAACTGAATTTTTTTTCTCTTTTTCAATACCTTAATAAAATACATTTCTTTTACTTTAAATTACTTTCCGACTTTAATATACATTACTCTCCAACGGTAAACCCTTTCCTAGTCTAAGCCAGTATAACTGGTTGCGAGGAAGACACCTATTCCGGATGTCGACCTCGTTGAAATAAACTGAATTTTTTTTCTCTTTTCAATACCTTAATAAAATACATTTCTTTTACTTTAAATTACTTTCCGACTTTAATATACATTACTCTCCAACGGTAAACCCTTTCCTAGTCTAAGCCAGTATAACTGGTTGCGAGGAAGACACCTATTCCGGATGTCGACCTCGTTGAAATAAACTGAATTTTTTTTCTCTTTTTCAATACCTTAATAAAATACATTTCTTTTACTTTAAATTACTTTCCGACTTTAATATACATTACTCTCCAACGGTAAACCCTTTCCTAGTCTAAGCCAGTATAACTGGTTGCGAGGAAGACACCTATTCCGGATGTCGACCTCGTTGAAATAAACTGAATTTTTTTTCTCTTTTTCAATACCTTAATAAAATACATTTCTTTTACTTTAAATTACTTTCCGACTTTAATATACATTACTCTCCAACGGTAAACCCTTTCCTAGTCTAAGCCAGTATAACTGGTTGCGAGGAAGACACCTATTCCGGATGTCGACCTCGTTGAAATAAACTGAATTTTTTTTCTCTTTTTCAATACCTTAATAAAATACATTTCTTTTACTTTAAATTACTTTCCGACTTTAATATACATTACTCTCCAACGGTAAACCCTTTCCTAGTCTAAGCCAGTATAACTGGTTGCGAGGAAGACACCTATTCCGGATGTCGACCTCGTTGAAATAAACTGAATTTTTTTTCTCTTTTTCAATACCTTAATAAAATACATTTCTTTTACTTTAAATTACTTTCCGACTTTAATATACATTACTCTCCAACGGTAAACCCTTTCCTAGTCTAAGCCAGTATAACTGGTTGCGAGGAAGACACTATTCCGGATGTCGACCTCGTTGAAATAAACTGAATTTTTTTTCTCTTTTTCAATACCTTAATAAAATACATTTCTTTTACTTTAAATTACTTTCCGACTTTAATATACATTACTCTCCAACGGTAAACCCTTTCCTAGTCTAAGCCAGTATAACTGGTTGCGAGGAAGACACCTATTCCGGATGTCGACCTCGTTGAAATAAACTGAATTTTTTTTCTCTTTTTCAATACCTTAATAAAATACATTTCTTTTACTTTAAATTACTTTCCGACTTTAATATACATTACTCTCCAACGGTAAACCCTTTCCTAGTCTAAGCCAGTATAACTGGTTGCGAGGAAGACACCTATTCCGGATGTCGACCTCGTTGAAATAAACTGAATTTTTTTTCTCTTTTTCAATACCTTAATAAAATACATTTCTTTTACTTTAAATTACTTTCCGACTTTAATATACATTACTCTCCAACGGTAAACCCTTTCCTAGTCTAAGCCAGTATAACTGGTTGCGAGGAAGACACCTATTCCGGATGTCGACCTCGTTGAAATAAATTAATTTAATAGATAAAAACTGAATATTATTAACGAGGTCGACATCCGGAATAGGTGTCTTCCTCGCAACAGTTATACTGGCTTAGACTAGGAAAGGGTTTACCGTTGGAGAGTAATGTATATTAAAGTCGGAAAGTAATTTAAAGTAAAAGAAATGTATTTTATTAAGGTATTGAAAAAGAGAAAAAAAATTCAGTTTATTTCAACGAGGTCGACATCCGGAATAGGTGTCTTCCTCGCAACCAGTTATACTGGCTTAGACTAGGAAAGGGTTTACCGTTGGAGAGTAATGTATATTAAAGTCGGAAAGTAATTTAAAGTAAAAGAAATGTATTTTATTAAGGTATTGAAAAAGAGAAAAAAAATTCAGTTTATTTCAACGAGGTCGACATCCGGAATAGGTGTCTTCCTCGCAACCAGTTATACTGGCTTAGACTAGGAAAGGGTTTACCGTTGGAGAGTAATGTATATTAAAGTCGGAAAGTAATTTAAAGTAAAAGAAATGTATTTTATTAAGGTATTGAAAAAGAGAAAAAAAATTCAGTTTATTTCAACGAGGTCGACATCCGGAATAGGTGTCTTCCTCGCAACCAGTTATACTGGCTTAGACTAGGAAAGGGTTTACCGTTGGAGAGTAATGTATATTAAAGTCGGAAAGTAATTTAAAGTAAAAGAAATGTATTTTATTAAGGTATTGAAAAAGAGAAAAAAAATTCAGTTTATTTCAACGAGGTCGACATCCGGAATAGGTGTCTTCCTCGCAACCAGTTATACTGGCTTAGACTAGGAAAGGGTTTACCGTTGGAGAGTAATGTATATTAAAGTCGGAAAGTAATTTAAAGTAAAAGAAATGTATTTTATTAAGGTATTGAAAAAGAGAAAAAAAATTCAGTTTATTTCAACGAGGTCGACATCCGGAATAGGTGTCTTCCTCGCAACCAGTTATACTGGCTTAGACTAGGAAAGGGTTTACCGTTGGAGAGTAATGTATATTAAAGTCGGAAAGTAATTTAAAGTAAAAGAAATGTATTTTATTAAGGTATTGAAAAAGAGAAAAAAATTCAGTTTATTTCAACGAGGTCGACATCCGGAATAGGTGTCTTCCTCGCAACCAGTTATACTGGCTTAGACTAGGAAAGGGTTTACCGTTGGAGAGTAATGTATATTAAAGTCGGAAAGTAATTTAAAGTAAAAGAAATGTATTTTATTAAGGTATTGAAAAAGAGAAAAAAAATTCAGTTTATTTCAACGAGGTCGACATCCGGAATAGGTGTCTTCCTCGCAACCAGTTATACTGGCTTAGACTAGGAAAGGGTTTACCGTTGGAGAGTAATGTATATTAAAGTCGGAAAGTAATTTAAAGTAAAAGAAATGTATTTTATTAAGGTATTGAAAAGAGAAAAAAAATTCAGTTTATTTCAACGAGGTCGACATCCGGAATAGGTGTCTTCCTCGCAACCAGTTATACTGGCTTAGACTAGGAAAGGGTTTACCGTTGGAGAGTAATGTATATTAAAGTCGGAAAGTAATTTAAAGTAAAAGAAATGTATTTTATTAAGGTATTGAAAAAGAGAAAAAAAATTCAGTTTATTTCAACGAGGTCGACATCCGGAATAAGTGTCTTCCTCGCAACCAGTTATACTGGCTTAGACTAGGAAAGGGTTTACCGTTGGAGAGTAATGTATATTAAAGTCGGAAAGTAATTTAAAGTAAAAGAAATGTATTTTATTAAGGTATTGAAAAAGAGAAAAAAAATTCAGTTTATTTCAACGAGGTCGACATCCGGAATAGGTGTCTTCCTCGCAACCAGTTATACTGGCTTAGACTAGGAAAGGGTTTACCGTTGGAGAGTAATGTATATTAAAGTCGGAAAGTAATTTAAAGTAAAAGAAATGTATTTTATTAAGGTATTGAAAAAGAGAAAAAAAATTCAGTTTATTTCAACGAGGTCGACATCCGGAATAGGTGTCTTCCTCGCAACCAGTTATACTGGCTTAGACTAGGAAAGGGTTTACCGTTGGAGAGTAATGTATATTAAAGTCGGAAAGTAATTTAAAGTAAAAGAAATGTATTTTATTAAGGTATTGAAAAAGAGAAAAAAAATTCAGTTTATTTCAACGAGGTCGACATCCGGAATAGGTGTCTTCCTCGCAACCAGTTATACTGGCTTAGACTAGGAAAGGGTTTACCGTTGGAGAGTAATGTATATTAAAGTCGGAAAGTAATTTAAAGTAAAAGAAATGTATTTTATTAAGGTATTGAAAAAGAGAAAAAAAATTCAGTTTATTTCAACGAGGTCGACATCCGGAATAGGTGTCTTCCTCGCAACCAGTTATACTGGCTTAGACTAGGAAAGGGTTTACCGTTGGAGAGTAATGTATATTAAAGTCGGAAAGTAATTTAAAGTAAAAGAAATGTATTTTATTAAGGTATTGAAAAAGAGAAAAAAAATTCAGTTTATTTCAACGAGGTCGACATCCGGAATAGGTGTCTTCCTCGCAACCAGTTATACTGGCTTAGACTAGGAAAGGGTTTACCGTTGGAGAGTAATGTATATTAAAGTCGGAAAGTAATTTAAAGTAAAAGAAATGTATTTTATTAAGGTATTGAAAAAGAGAAAAAAAATTCAGTTTATTTCAACGAGGTCGACATCCGGAATAGGTGTCTTCCTCGCAACCAGTTATACTGGCTTAGACTAGGAAAGGGTTTACCGTTGGAGAGTAATGTATATTAAAGTCGGAAAGTAATTTAAAGTAAAAGAAATGTATTTTATTAAGGTATTGAAAAAGAGAAAAAAAATTCAGTTTATTTCAACGAGGTCGACATCCGGAATAGGTGTCTTCCTCGCAACCAGTTATACTGGCTTAGACTAGGAAAGGGTTTACCGTTGGAGAGTAATGTATATTAAAGTCGGAAAGTAATTTAAAGTAAAAGAAATGTATTTTATTAAGGTATTGAAAAAGAGAAAAAAAATTCAGTTTATTTCAACGAGGTCGACATCCGGAATAGGTGTCTTCCTCGCAACCAGTTATACTGGCTTAGACTAGGAAAGGGTTTACCGTTGGAGAGTAATGTATATTAAAGTCGGAAAGTAATTTAAAGTAAAAGAAATGTATTTTATTAAGGTATTGAAAAAGAGAAAAAAAATTCAGTTTATTTCAACGAGGTCGACATCCGGAATAGGTGTCTTCCTCGCAACCAGTTATACTGGCTTAGACTAGGAAAGGGTTTACCGTTGGAGAGTAATGTATATTAAAGTCGGAAAGTAATTTAAAGTAAAAGAAATGTATTTTATTAAGGTATTGAAAAAGAGAAAAAAAATTCAGTTTATTTCAACGAGGTCGACATCCGAATAGGTGTCTTCCTCGCAACCAGTTATACTGGCTTAGACTAGGAAAGGGTTTACCGTTGGAGAGTAATGTATATTAAAGTCGGAAAGTAATTTAAAGTAAAAGAAATGTATTTTATTAAGGTATTGAAAAAGAGAAAAAAATTCAGTTTATTTCAACGAGGTCGACATCCGGAATAGGTGTCTTCCTCGCAACCAGTTATACTGGCTTAGACTAGGAAAGGGTTTACCGTTGGAGAGTAATGTATATTAAAGTCGGAAAGTAATTTAAAGTAAAAGAAATGTATTTTATTAAGGTATTGAAAAAGAGAAAAAAAATTCAGTTTATTTCAACGAGGTCGACATCCGGAATAGGTGTCTTCCTCGCAACCAGTTATACTGGCTTAGACTAGGAAAGGGTTTACCGTTGGAGAGTAATGTATATTAAAGTCGGAAAGTAATTTAAAGTAAAAGAAATGTATTTTATTAAGGTATTGAAAAAGAGAAAAAAAATTCAGTTTATTTCAACGAGGTCGACATCCGGAATAGGTGTCTTCCTCGCAACCAGTTATACTGGCTTAGACTAGGAAAGGGTTTACCGTTGGAGAGTAATGTATATTAAAGTCGGAAAGTAATTTAAAGTAAAAGAAATGTATTTTATTAAGGTATTGAAAAAGAGAAAAAAAATTCAGTTTATTTCAACGAGGTCGACATCCGGAATAGGTGTCTTCCTCGCAACCAGTTATACTGGCTTAGACTAGGAAAGGGTTTACCGTTGGAGAGTAATGTATATTAAAGTCGGAAAGTAATTTAAAGTAAAAGAAATGTATTTTATTAAGGTATTGAAAAAGAGAAAAAAAATTCAGTTTATTTCAACGAGGTCGACATCCGGAATAGGTGTCTTCCTCGCAACCAGTTATACTGGCTTAGACTAGGAAAGGGTTTACCGTTGGAGAGTAATGTATATTAAAGTCGGAAAGTAATTTAAAGTAAAAGAAATGTATTTTATTAAGGTATTGAAAAAGAGAAAAAAAATTCAGTTTATTTCAACGAGGTCGACATCCGGAATAGGTGTCTTCCTCGCAACCAGTTATACTGGCTTAGACTAGGAAAGGGTTTACCGTTGGAGAGTAATGTATATTAAAGTCGGAAAGTAATTTAAAGTAAAAGAAATGTATTTTATTAAGGTATTGAAAAAGAGAAAAAAAATTCAGTTTATTTCAACGAGGTCGACATCCGGAATAGGTGTCTTCCTCGCAACCAGTTATACTGGCTTAGACTAGGAAAGGGTTTACCGTTGGAGAGTAATGTATATTAAAGTCGGAAAGTAATTTAAAGTAAAAGAAATGTATTTTATTAAGGTATTGAAAAAGAGAAAAAAAATTCAGTTTATTTCAACGAGGTCGACATCCGGAATAGGTGTCTTCCTCGCAACCAGTTATACTGGCTTAGACTAGGAAAGGGTTTACCGTTGGAGAGTAATGTATATTAAAGTCGGAAAGTAATTTAAAGTAAAAGAAATGTATTTTATTAAGGTATTGAAAAAGAGAAAAAAAATTCAGTTTATTTCAACGAGGTCGACATCCGGAATAGGTGTCTTCCTCGCAACCAGTTATACTGGCTTAGACTAGGAAAGGGTTTACCGTTGGAGAGTAATGTATATTAAAGTCGGAAAGTAATTTAAAGTAAAAGAAATGTATTTTATTAAGGTATTGAAAAAGAGAAAAAAAATTCAGTTTATTTCAACGAGGTCGACATCCGGAATAGGTGTCTTCCTCGCAACCAGTTATACTGGCTTAGACTAGGAAAGGGTTTACCGTTGGAGAGTAATGTATATTAAAGTCGGAAAGTAATTTAAAGTAAAAGAAATGTATTTTATTAAGGTATTGAAAAAGAGAAAAAAAATTCAGTTTATTTCAACGAGGTCGACATCCGGAATAGGTGTCTTCCTCGCAACCAGTTATACTGGCTTAGACTAGGAAAGGGTTTACCGTTGGAGAGTAATGTATATTAAAGTCGGAAAGTAATTTAAAGTAAAAGAAATGTATTTTATTAAGGTATTGAAAAAGAGAAAAAAAATTCAGTTTATTTCAACGAGGTCGACATCCGGAATAGGTGTCTTCCTCGCAACCAGTTATACTGGCTTAGACTAGGAAAGGGTTTACCGTTGGAGAGTAATGTATATTAAAGTCGGAAAGTAATTTAAAGTAAAAGAAATGTATTTTATTAAGGTATTGAAAAAGAGAAAAAAAATTCAGTTTATTTCAACGAGGTCGACATCCGGAATAGGTGTCTTCCTCGCAACCAGTTATACTGGCTTAGACTAGGAAAGGGTTTACCGTTGGAGAGTAATGTATATTAAAGTCGGAAAGTAATTTAAAGTAAAAGAAATGTATTTTATTAAGGTATTGAAAAAGAGAAAAAAAATTCAGTTTATTTCAACGAGGTCGACATCCGGAATAGGTGTCTTCCTCGCAACCAGTTATACTGGCTTAGACTAGGAAAGGGTTTACCGTTGGAGAGTAATGTATATTAAAGTCGGAAAGTAATTTAAAGTAAAAGAAATGTATTTTATTAAGGTATTGAAAAAGAGAAAAAAAATTCAGTTTATTTCAACGAGGTCGACATCCGAATAGGTGTCTTCCTCGCAACCAGTTATACTGGCTTAGACTAGGAAAGGGTTTACCGTTGGAGAGTAATGTATATTAAAGTCGGAAAGTAATTTAAAGTAAAAGAAATGTATTTTATTAAGGTATTGAAAAAGAGAAAAAAAATTCAGTTTATTTCAACGAGGTCGACATCCGGAATAGGTGTCTTCCTCGCAACCAGTTATACTGGCTTAGACTAGGAAAGGGTTTACCGTTGGAGAGTAATGTATATTAAAGTCGGAAAGTAATTTAAAGTAAAAGAAATGTATTTTATTAAGGTATTGAAAAAGAGAAAAAAAATTCAGTTTATTTCAACGAGGTCGACATCCGGAATAGGTGTCTTCCTCGCAACCAGTTATACTGGCTTAGACTAGGAAAGGGTTTACCGTTGGAGAGTAATGTATATTAAAGTCGGAAAGTAATTTAAAGTAAAAGAAATGTATTTTATTAAGGTATTGAAAAAGAGAAAAAAAATTCAGTTTATTTCAACGAGGTCGACATCCGGAATAGGTGTCTTCCTCGCAACCAGTTATACTGGCTTAGACTAGGAAAGGGTTTACCGTTGGAGAGTAATGTATATTAAAGTCGGAAAGTAATTTAAAGTAAAAGAAATGTATTTTATTAAGGTATTGAAAAAGAGAAAAAAAATTCAGTTTATTTCAACGAGGTCGACATCCGGAATAGGTGTCTTCCTCGCAACCAGTTATACTGGCTTAGACTAGGAAAGGGTTTACCGTTGGAGAGTAATGTATATTAAAGTCGGAAAGTAATTTAAAGTAAAAGAAATGTATTTTATTAAGGTATTGAAAAAGAGAAAAAAAATTCAGTTTATTTCAACGAGGTCGACATCCGGAATAGGTGTCTTCCTCGCAACCAGTTATACTGGCTTAGACTAGGAAAGGGTTTACCGTTGGAGAGTAATGTATATTAAAGTCGGAAAGTAATTTAAAGTAAAAGAAATGTATTTTATTAAGGTATTGAAAAAGAGAAAAAAAATTCAGTTTATTTCAACGAGGTCGACATCCGGAATAGGTGTCTTCCTCGCAACCAGTTATACTGGCTTAGACTAGGAAAGGGTTTACCGTTGGAGAGTAATGTATATTAAAGTCGGAAAGTAATTTAAAGTAAAAGAAATGTATTTTATTAAGGTATTGAAAAAGAGAAAAAAAATTCAGTTTATTTCAACGAGGTCGACATCCGAATAGGTGTCTTCCTCGCAACCAGTTATACTGGCTTAGACTAGGAAAGGGTTTACCGTTGGAGAGTAATGTATATTAAAGTCGGAAAGTAATTTAAAGTAAAAGAAATGTATTTTATTAAGGTATTGAAAAAGAGAAAAAAAATTCAGTTTATTTCAACGAGGTCGACATCCGAATAGGTGTCTTCCTCGCAACCAGTTATACTGGCTTAGACTAGGAAAGGGTTTACCGTTGGAGAGTAATGTATATTAAAGTCGGAAAGTAATTTAAAGTAAAAGAAATGTATTTTATTAAGGTATTGAAAAAGAGAAAAAAAATTCAGTTTATTTCAACGAGGTCGACATCCGGAATAGGTGTCTTCCTCGCAACCAGTTATACTGGCTTAGACTAGGAAAGGGTTTACCGTTGGAGAGTAATGTATATTAAAGTCGGAAAGTAATTTAAAGTAAAAGAAATGTATTTTATTAAGGTATTGAAAAAGAGAAAAAAAATTCAGTTTATTTCAACGAGGTCGACATCCGGAATAGGTGTCTTCCTCGCAACCAGTTATACTGGCTTAGACTAGGAAAGGGTTTACCGTTGGAGAGTAATGTATATTAAAGTCGGAAAGTAATTTAAAGTAAAA
Organism: Loxodes magnus; assembly: GCA_946699065.1. NCBI lineage: Eukaryota > Ciliophora > Karyorelictea > Loxodida > Loxodidae > Loxodes > Loxodes magnus. The sequence continues at coordinate 4,421 of CAMPDV010005926.1, read as the reverse complement.
GAAATGTATTTTATTAAGGTATTGAAAAAGAGAAAAAAAATTCAGTTTATTTCAACGAGGTCGACATCCGGAATAGGTGTCTTCCTCGCAACCAGTTATACTGGCTTAGACTAGGAAAGGGTTTACCGTTGGAGAGTAATGTATATTAAAGTCGGAAAGTAATTTAAAGTAAAAGAAATGTATTTTATTAAGGTATTGAAAAAGAGAAAAAAAATTCAGTTTATTTCAACGAGGTCGACATCCGGAATAGGTGTCTTCCTCGCAACCAGTTATACTGGCTTAGACTAGGAAAGGGTTTACCGTTGGAGAGTAATGTATATTAAAGTCGGAAAGTAATTTAAAGTAAAAGAAATGTATTTTATTAAGGTATTGAAAAAGAGAAAAAAAATTCAGTTTATTTCAACGAGGTCGACATCCGGAATAGGTGTCTTCCTCGCAACCAGTTATACTGGCTTAGACTAGGAAAGGGTTTACCGTTGGAGAGTAATGTATATTAAAGTCGGAAAGTAATTTAAAGTAAAAGAAATGTATTTTATTAAGGTATTGAAAAAGAGAAAAAAAATTCAGTTTATTTCAACGAGGTCGACATCCGGAATAGGTGTCTTCCTCGCAACCAGTTATACTGGCTTAGACTAGGAAAGGGTTTACCGTTGGAGAGTAATGTATATTAAAGTCGGAAAGTAATTTAAAGTAAAAGAAATGTATTTTATTAAGGTATTGAAAAAGAGAAAAAAAATTCAGTTTATTTCAACGAGGTCGACATCCGGAATAGGTGTCTTCCTCGCAACCAGTTATACTGGCTTAGACTAGGAAAGGGTTTACCGTTGGAGAGTAATGTATATTAAAGTCGGAAAGTAATTTAAAGTAAAAGAAATGTATTTTATTAAGGTATTGAAAAAGAGAAAAAAAATTCAGTTTATTTCAACGAGGTCGACATCCGGAATAGGTGTCTTCCTCGCAACCAGTTATACTGGCTTAGACTAGGAAAGGGTTTACCGTTGGAGAGTAATGTATATTAAAGTCGGAAAGTAATTTAAAGTAAAAGAAATGTATTTTATTAAGGTATTGAAAAAGAGAAAAAAAATTCAGTTTATTTCAACGAGGTCGACATCCGGAATAGGTGTCTTCCTCGCAACCAGTTATACTGGCTTAGACTAGGAAAGGGTTTACCGTTGGAGAGTAATGTATATTAAAGTCGGAAAGTAATTTAAAGTAAAAGAAATGTATTTTATTAAGGTATTGAAAAAGAGAAAAAAAATTCAGTTTATTTCAACGAGGTCGACATCCGGAATAGGTGTCTTCCTCGCAACCAGTTATACTGGCTTAGACTAGGAAAGGGTTTACCGTTGGAGAGTAATGTATATTAAAGTCGGAAAGTAATTTAAAGTAAAAGAAATGTATTTTATTAAGGTATTGAAAAAGAGAAAAAAAATTCAGTTTATTTCAACGAGGTCGACATCCGGAATAGGTGTCTTCCTCGCAACCAGTTATACTGGCTTAGACTAGGAAAGGGTTTACCGTTGGAGAGTAATGTATATTAAAGTCGGAAAGTAATTTAAAGTAAAAGAAATGTATTTTATTAAGGTATTGAAAAAGAGAAAAAAAATTCAGTTTATTTCAACGAGGTCGACATCCGGAATAGGTGTCTTCCTCGCAACCAGTTATACTGGCTTAGACTAGGAAAGGGTTTACCGTTGGAGAGTAATGTATATTAAAGTCGGAAAGTAATTTAAAGTAAAAGAAATGTATTTTATTAAGGTATTGAAAAAGAGAAAAAAAATTCAGTTTATTTCAACGAGGTCGACATCCGGAATAGGTGTCTTCCTCGCAACCAGTTATACTGGCTTAGACTAGGAAAGGGTTTACCGTTGGAGAGTAATGTATATTAAAGTCGGAAAGTAATTTAAAGTAAAAGAAATGTATTTTATTAAGGTATTGAAAAAGAGAAAAAAAATTCAGTTTATTTCAACGAGGTCGACATCCGGAATAGGTGTCTTCCTCGCAACCAGTTATACTGGCTTAGACTAGGAAAGGGTTTACCGTTGGAGAGTAATGTATATTAAAGTCGGAAAGTAATTTAAAGTAAAAGAAATGTATTTTATTAAGGTATTGAAAAAGAGAAAAAAAATTCAGTTTATTTCAACGAGGTCGACATCCGGAATAGGTGTCTTCCTCGCAACCAGTTATACTGGCTTAGACTAGGAAAGGGTTTACCGTTGGAGAGTAATGTATATTAAAGTCGGAAAGTAATTTAAAGTAAAAGAAATGTATTTTATTAAGGTATTGAAAAAGAGAAAAAAAATTCAGTTTATTTCAACGAGGTCGACATCCGGAATAGGTGTCTTCCTCGCAACCAGTTATACTGGCTTAGACTAGGAAAGGGTTTACCGTTGGAGAGTAATGTATATTAAAGTCGGAAAGTAATTTAAAGTAAAAGAAATGTATTTTATTAAGGTATTGAAAAAGAGAAAAAAAATTCAGTTTATTTCAACGAGGTCGACATCCGGAATAGGTGTCTTCCTCGCAACCAGTTATACTGGCTTAGACTAGGAAAGGGTTTACCGTTGGAGAGTAATGTATATTAAAGTCGGAAAGTAATTTAAAGTAAAAGAAATGTATTTTATTAAGGTATTGAAAAAGAGAAAAAAAATTCAGTTTATTTCAACGAGGTCGACATCCGGAATAGGTGTCTTCCTCGCAACCAGTTATACTGGCTTAGACTAGGAAAGGGTTTACCGTTGGAGAGTAATGTATATTAAAGTCGGAAAGTAATTTAAAGTAAAAGAAATGTATTTTATTAAGGTATTGAAAAAGAGAAAAAAAATTCAGTTTATTTCAACGAGGTCGACATCCGGAATAGGTGTCTTCCTCGCAACCAGTTATACTGGCTTAGACTAGGAAAGGGTTTACCGTTGGAGAGTAATGTATATTAAAGTCGGAAAGTAATTTAAAGTAAAAGAAATGTATTTTATTAAGGTATTGAAAAAGAGAAAAAAAATTCAGTTTATTTCAACGAGGTCGACATCCGGAATAGGTGTCTTCCTCGCAACCAGTTATACTGGCTTAGACTAGGAAAGGGTTTACCGTTGGAGAGTAATGTATATTAAAGTCGGAAAGTAATTTAAAGTAAAAGAAATGTATTTTATTAAGGTATTGAAAAAGAGAAAAAAAATTCAGTTTATTTCAACGAGGTCGACATCCGGAATAGGTGTCTTCCTCGCAACCAGTTATACTGGCTTAGACTAGGAAAGGGTTTACCGTTGGAGAGTAATGTATATTAAAGTCGGAAAGTAATTTAAAGTAAAAGAAATGTATTTTATTAAGGTATTGAAAAAGAGAAAAAAAATTCAGTTTATTTCAACGAGGTCGACATCCGGAATAGGTGTCTTCCTCGCAACCAGTTATACTGGCTTAGACTAGGAAAGGGTTTACCGTTGGAGAGTAATGTATATTAAAGTCGGAAAGTAATTTAAAGTAAAAGAAATGTATTTTATTAAGGTATTGAAAAAGAGAAAAAAAATTCAGTTTATTTCAACGAGGTCGACATCCGGAATAGGTGTCTTCCTCGCAACCAGTTATACTGGCTTAGACTAGGAAAGGGTTTACCGTTGGAGAGTAATGTATATTAAAGTCGGAAAGTAATTTAAAGTAAAAGAAATGTATTTTATTAAGGTATTGAAAAAGAGAAAAAAAATTCAGTTTATTTCAACGAGGTCGACATCCGGAATAGGTGTCTTCCTCGCAACCAGTTATACTGGCTTAGACTAGGAAAGGGTTTACCGTTGGAGAGTAATGTATATTAAAGTCGGAAAGTAATTTAAAGTAAAAGAAATGTATTTTATTAAGGTATTGAAAAAGAGAAAAAAAATTCAGTTTATTTCAACGAGGTCGACATCCGGAATAGGTGTCTTCCTCGCAACCAGTTATACTGGCTTAGACTAGGAAAGGGTTTACCGTTGGAGAGTAATGTATATTAAAGTCGGAAAGTAATTTAAAGTAAAAGAAATGTATTTTATTAAGGTATTGAAAAAGAGAAAAAAAATTCAGTTTATTTCAACGAGGTCGACATCCGGAATAGGTGTCTTCCTCGCAACCAGTTATACTGGCTTAGACTAGGAAAGGGTTTACCGTTGGAGAGTAATGTATATTAAAGTCGGAAAGTAATTTAAAGTAAAAGAAATGTATTTTATTAAGGTATTGAAAAAGAGAAAAAAAATTCAGTTTATTTCAACGAGGTCGACATCCGGAATAGGTGTCTTCCTCGCAACCAGTTATACTGGCTTAGACTAGGAAAGGGTTTACCGTTGGAGAGTAATGTATATTAAAGTCGGAAAGTAATTTAAAGTAAAAGAAATGTATTTTATTAAGGTATTGAAAAAGAGAAAAAAAATTCAGTTTATTTCAACGAGGTCGACATCCGG
>CAMPDV010005925.1:0-27482 GCA_946699065.1 Loxodes magnus | reverse complement strand
TTATAAGTGTTTTGAAGTGAGAAATTAAAATTTTAATACCAGAATGAGTTAACAATGTATGAAAAATAGTTGTGTAATTTTTAAAGTAAAAAAAAGCATTGTTTTAGTTTTGAAGTGAGAATACGAAATTTTAATACCAGAGTGAGTTAACAATGTATGAAAAATAGTTGTGTAATTTTTAAAGTAAAAAAAAGCATTGTTTTAGTTTTGAAGTGAGAAATTAAAATTTTAATACCAGAATGAGTTAACAATGTATGAAAAATAGTTGTGTAATTTTTAAAGTAAAAAAAAGCATTGTTTTATAAGTGTTTTGAAGTGAGAAATTAAAATTTTAATACCAGAATGAGTTAACAATGTATGAAAAATAGTTGTGTAATTTTTAAAGTAAAAAAAAGCATTGTTTTATAAGTGTTTTGAAGTGAGAAATTAAAATTTTAATACCAGAGTGAGTTAACAATGTATGAAAAATAGTTGTGTAATTTTTAAAGTAAAAAAAAGCATTGTTTTATAAGTGTTTTGAAGTGAGAAATTAAAATTTTAATACCAGAATGAGTTAACAATGTATGAAAAATAGTTGTGTAATTTTTAAAGTAAAAAAAAGCATTGTTTTAGTTTTGAAGTGAGAAATTAAAATTTTAATACCAGAATGAGTTAACAATGTATGAAAAATAGTTGTGTAATTTTTAAAGTAAAAAAAAGCATTGTTTTATAAGTGTTTTTGAAGTGAGAAATTAAAATTTTAATACCAGAATGAGTTAACAATGTATGAAAAATAGTTGTGTAATTTTTAAAGTAAAAAAAAGCATTGTTTTATAAGTGTTTTGAAGTGAGAAATTAAAATTTTAATACCAGAATGAGTTAACAATGTATGAAAAATAGTTGTGTAATTTTTAAAGTAAAAAAAGCATTGTTTTATAAGTGTTTTGAAGTGAGAATACGAAATTTTAATACCAGAGTGAGTTAACAATGTATGAAAAATAGTTGTGTAATTTTTAAAGTAAAAAAAAGCATTGTTTTATAAGTGTTTTGAAGTGAGAAATTAAAATTTTAATACCCAGAATGAGTTAACAATGTATGAAAAATAGTTGTGTAATTTTTAAAGTAAAAAAAAGCATTGTTTTATAAGTGTTTTGAAGTGAGAAATTAAAATTTTAATACCAGAATGAGTTAACAATGTATGAAAAATAGTTGTGTAATTTTTAAAGTAAAAAAAAGCATTGTTTTATAAGTGTTTTGAAGTGAGAAATTAAAATTTTAATACCAGAATGAGTTAACAATGTATGAAAAATAGTTGTGTAATTTTTAAAGTAAAAAAAAGCATTGTTTTATAAGTGTTTTGAAGTGAGAAATTAAAATTTTAATACCAGAATGAGTTAACAATGTATGAAAAATAGTTGTGTAATTTTTAAAGTAAAAAAAAGCATTGTTTTATAAGTGTTTTGAAGTGAGAAATTAAAATTTTAATACCAGAGTGAGTTAACAATGTATGAAAAATAGTTGTGTAATTTTTAAAGTAAAAAAAGCATTGTTTTATAAGTGTTTTGAAGTGAGAAATTAAAATTTTAATACCAGAGTGAGTTAACAATGTATGAAAAATAGTTGTGTAATTTTTAAAGTAAAAAAAAAGCATTGTTTTAGTTTTGAAGTGAGAAATTAAAATTTTAATACCAGAATGAGTTAACAATGTATGAAAAATAGTTGTGTAATTTTTAAAGTAAAAAAAGCATTGTTTTATAAGTGTTTTGAAGTGAGAAATTAAAATTTTAATACCAGAATGAGTTAACAATGTATGAAAAATAGTTGTGTAATTTTTAAAGTAAAAAAAAGCATTGTTTTATAAGTGTTTTGAAGTGAGAAATTAAAATTTTAATACCAGAATGAGTTAACAATGTATGAAAAATAGTTGTGTAATTTTTAAAGTAAAAAAAAGCATTGTTTTATAAGTGTTTTGAAGTGAGAAATTAAAATTTTAATACCAGAATGAGTTAACAATGTATGAAAAATAGTTGTGTAATTTTTAAAGTAAAAAAAAGCATTGTTTTAGTTTTGAAGTGAGAAATTAAAATTTTAATACCAGAATGAGTTAACAATGTATGAAAAATAGTTGTGTAATTTTTAAAGTAAAAAAAAGCATTGTTTTATAAGTGTTTTGAAGTGAGAATACGAAATTTTAATACCAGAGTGAGTTAACAATGTATGAAAAATAGTTGTGTAATTTTTAAAGTAAAAAAAAAGCATTGTTTTTGATATGTTTTGAAGTGAGAATACGAAATTTTAATACCAGAGTGAGTTAACAATGTAAGAAAAATAGTTGTGTAATTTTTAAAGTAAAAAAAAGCATTGTTTTTGATATGTTTTGAAGTGAGAATACGAAATTTTAATACCAGAGTGAGTTAACAATGTATGAAAAATAGTTGTGTAATTTTTAAAGTAAAAAAAAGCATTGTTTTTGATATGTTTTGAAGTGAGAATACGAAATTTTAATACCAGAGTGAGTTAACAATGTATGAAAAATAGTTGTGTAATTTTTAAAGTAAAAAAAAGCATTGTTTTTGATATGTTTTGAAGTGAGAATACGAAATTTTTAATACCAGAGTGAGTTAACAATGTATGAAAAATAGTTGTGTAATTTTTAAAGTAAAAAAAAGCATTGTTTTTGATATGTTTTGAAGTGAGAATACGAAATTTTAATACCAGAGTGAGTTAACAATGTATGAAAAATAGTTGTGTAATTTTTAAAGTAAAAAAAAGCATTGTTTTATAAGTGTTTTGAAGTGAGAAATTAAAATTTTAATACCAGAATGAGTTAACAATGTATGAAAAATAGTTGTGTAATTTTTAAAGTAAAAAAAAGCATTGTTTTATAAGTGTTTTGAAGTGAGAAATTAAAATTTTAATACCAGAATGAGTTAACAATGTATGAAAAATAGTTGTGTAATTTTTAAAGTAAAAAAAAGCATTGTTTTATAAGTGTTTTGAAGTGAGAAATTAAAATTTTAATACCAGAATGAGTTAACAATGTATGAAAAATAGTTGTGTAATTTTTAAAGTAAAAAAAAGCATTGTTTTTGATATGTTTTGAAGTGAGAATACGAAATTTTAATACCAGAGTGAGTTAACAATGTATGAAAAATAGTTGTGTAATTTTTAAAGTAAAAAAAGCATTGTTTTAGTTTTGAAGTGAGAAATTAAAATTTTAATACCAGAATGAGTTAACAATGTATGAAAAATAGTTGTGTAATTTTTAAAGTAAAAAAAAGCATTGTTTTATAAGTGTTTTGAAGTGAGAAATTAAAATTTTAATACCAGAATGAGTTAACAATGTATGAAAAATAGTTGTGTAATTTTTAAAGTAAAAAAAAGCATTGTTTTAGTTTTGAAGTGAGAAATTAAAATTTTAATACCAGAATGAGTTAACAATGTATGAAAAATAGTTGTGTAATTTTTAAAGTAAAAAAAAGCATTGTTTTATAAGTGTTTTGAAGTGAGAAATTAAAATTTTAATACCAGAATGAGTTAACAATGTATGAAAAATAGTTGTGTAATTTTTAAAGTAAAAAAAAGCATTGTTTTTGATATGTTTTGAAGTGAGAATACGAAATTTTAATACCAGAGTGAGTTAACAATGTAAGAAAAATAGTTGTGTAATTTTTAAAGTAAAAAAAAGCATTGTTTTTGATATGTTTTGAAGTGAGAATACGAAATTTTAATACCAGAGTGAGTTAACAATGTATGAAAAATAGTTGTGTAATTTTTAAAGTAAAAAAAGCATTGTTTTATAAGTGTTTTGAAGTGAGAATTAAAATTTTAATACCAGAGTGAGTTAACAATGTATGAAAAATAGTTGTGTAATTTTTAAAGTAAAAAAAAGCATTGTTTTAGTTTTGAAGTGAGAAATTAAAATTTTAATACCAGAATGAGTTAACAATGTATGAAAAATAGTTGTGTAATTTTTAAAGTAAAAAAAGCATTGTTTTATAAGTGTTTTGAAGTGAGAAATTAAAATTTTAATACCAGAATGAGTTAACAATGTATGAAAAATAGTTGTGTAATTTTTAAAGTAAAAAAAAGCATTGTTTTAGTTTTGAAGTGAGAAATTAAAATTTTAATACCAGAATGAGTTAACAATGTATGAAAAATAGTTGTGTAATTTTTAAAGTAAAAAAAGCATTGTTTTATAAGTGTTTTGAAGTGAGAAATTAAAATTTTAATACCAGAATGAGTTAACAATGTATGAAAAATAGTTTTGTAATTTTTAAAGTAAAAAAAAGCATTGTTTTTGATATGTTTTGAAGTGAGAATACGAAATTTGTATACCAGAGTGAGTTAACAATGTAAGAAAAATAGTTGTGTAATTTTTAAAGTAAAAAAAAGCATTGTTTTTGATATGTTTTGAAGTGAGAATACGAAATTTTAATACCAGAGTGAGTTAACAATGTATGAAAAATAGTTGTGTAATTTTTAAAGTAAAAAAAAAGCATTGTTTTAGTTTTGAAGTGAGAAATTAAAATTTTAATACCAGAATGAGTTAACAATGTATGAAAAATAGTTGTGTAATTTTTAAAGTAAAAAAAAGCATTGTTTTATAAGTGTTTTGAAGTGAGAAATTAAAATTTTAATACCAGAATGAGTTAACAATGTATGAAAAATAGTTGTGTAATTTTTAAAGTAAAAAAAGCATTGTTTTATAAGTGTTTTGAAGTGAGAAATTAAAATTTTAATACCAGAGTGAGTTAACAATGTATGAAAAATAGTTGTGTAATTTTTAAAGTAAAAAAAAGCATTGTTTTATAAGTGTTTTGAAGTGAGAAATTAAAATTTTAATACCAGAATGAGTTAACAATGTATGAAAAATAGTTGTGTAATTTTTAAAGTAAAAAAAAGCATTGTTTTAGTTTTGAAGTGAGAATACGAAATTTTAATACCAGAGTGAGTTAACAATGTATGAAAAATAGTTGTGTAATTTTTAAAGTAAAAAAAAGCATTGTTTTAGTTTTGAAGTGAGAAATTAAAATTTTAATACCAGAATGAGTTAACAATGTATGAAAAATAGTTGTGTAATTTTTAAAGTAAAAAAAAGCATTGTTTTATAAGTGTTTTGAAGTGAGAAATTAAAATTTTAATACCAGAATGAGTTAACAATGTATGAAAAATAGTTGTGTAATTTTTAAAGTAAAAAAAAGCATTGTTTTATAAGTGTTTTGAAGTGAGAAATTAAAATTTTAATACCAGAGTGAGTTAACAATGTATGAAAAATAGTTGTGTAATTTTTAAAGTAAAAAAAAGCATTGTTTTATAAGTGTTTTGAAGTGAGAAATTAAAATTTTAATACCAGAATGAGTTAACAATGTATGAAAAATAGTTGTGTAATTTTTAAAGTAAAAAAAAAGCATTGTTTTAGTTTTGAAGTGAGAAATTAAAATTTTAATACCAGAATGAGTTAACAATGTATGAAAAATAGTTGTGTAATTTTTAAAGTAAAAAAAAGCATTGTTTTATAAGTGTTTTGAAGTGAGAAATTAAAATTTTAATACCAGAATGAGTTAACAATGTATGAAAAATAGTTGTGTAATTTTTAAAGTAAAAAAAAGCATTGTTTTATAAGTGTTTTGAAGTGAGAAATTAAAATTTTAATACCAGAATGAGTTAACAATGTATGAAAAATAGTTGTGTAATTTTTAAAGTAAAAAAAGCATTGTTTTATAAGTGTTTTGAAGTGAGAATACGAAATTTTAATACCAGAGTGAGTTAACAATGTATGAAAAATAGTTGTGTAATTTTTAAAGTAAAAAAAAGCATTGTTTTATAAGTGTTTTGAAGTGAGAAATTAAAATTTTAATACCAGAATGAGTTAACAATGTATGAAAAATAGTTGTGTAATTTTTAAAGTAAAAAAAAGCATTGTTTTATAAGTGTTTTGAAGTGAGAAATTAAAATTTTAATACCAGAATGAGTTAACAATGTATGAAAATAGTTGTGTAATTTTTAAAGTAAAAAAAAGCATTGTTTTATAAGTGTTTTGAAGTGAGAAATTAAAATTTTAATACCAGAATGAGTTAACAATGTATGAAAAATAGTTGTGTAATTTTTAAAGTAAAAAAAAGCATTGTTTTATAAGTGTTTTGAAGTGAGAAATTAAAATTTTAATACCAGAATGAGTTAACAATGTATGAAAAATAGTTGTGTAATTTTTAAAGTAAAAAAAAGCATTGTTTTATAAGTGTTTTGAAGTGAGAAATTAAAATTTTAATACCAGAGTGAGTTAACAATGTATGAAAAATAGTTGTGTAATTTTTAAAGTAAAAAAAGCATTGTTTTATAAGTGTTTTGAAGTGAGAAATTAAAATTTTAATACCAGAGTGAGTTAACAATGTATGAAAAATAGTTGTGTAATTTTTAAAGTAAAAAAAAGCATTGTTTTAGTTTTGAAGTGAGAAATTAAAATTTTAATACCAGAATGAGTTAACAATGTATGAAAAATAGTTGTGTAATTTTTAAAGTAAAAAAAGCATTGTTTTATAAGTGTTTTGAAGTGAGAAATTAAAATTTTAATACCAGAATGAGTTAACAATGTATGAAAAATAGTTGTGTAATTTTTAAAGTAAAAAAAAGCATTGTTTTATAAGTGTTTTGAAGTGAGAAATTAAAATTTTAATACCAGAATGAGTTAACAATGTATGAAAAATAGTTGTGTAATTTTTAAAGTAAAAAAAAGCATTGTTTTATAAGTGTTTTGAAGTGAGAAATTAAATTTTAATACCAGAATGAGTTAACAATGTATGAAAAATAGTTGTGTAATTTTTAAAGTAAAAAAAAGCATTGTTTTAGTTTTGAAGTGAGAAATTAAAATTTTAATACCAGAATGAGTTAACAATGTATGAAAAATAGTTGTGTAATTTTTAAAGTAAAAAAAAGCATTGTTTTATAAGTGTTTTGAAGTGAGAATACGAAATTTTAATACCAGAGTGAGTTAACAATGTATGAAAAATAGTTGTGTAATTTTTAAAGTAAAAAAAAGCATTGTTTTTGATATGTTTTGAAGTGAGAATACGAAATTTTAATACCAGAGTGAGTTAACAATGTAAGAAAAATAGTTGTGTAATTTTTAAAGTAAAAAAAAGCATTGTTTTTGATATGTTTTGAAGTGAGAATACGAAATTTTAATACCAGAGTGAGTTAACAATGTATGAAAAATAGTTGTGTAATTTTTAAAGTAAAAAAAAGCATTGTTTTTGATATGTTTTGAAGTGAGAATACGAAATTTTAATACCAGAGTGAGTTAACAATGTATGAAAAATAGTTGTGTAATTTTTAAAGTAAAAAAAAGCATTGTTTTTGATATGTTTTGAAGTGAGAATACGAAATTTTAATACCAGAGTGAGTTAACAATGTATGAAAAATAGTTGTGTAATTTTTAAAGTAAAAAAAAGCATTGTTTTTGATATGTTTTGAAGTGAGAATACGAAATTTTAATACCAGAGTGAGTTAACAATGTATGAAAAATAGTTGTGTAATTTTTAAAGTAAAAAAAAGCATTGTTTTATAAGTGTTTTGAAGTGAGAAATTAAAATTTTAATACCAGAATGAGTTAACAATGTATGAAAAATAGTTGTGTAATTTTTAAAGTAAAAAAAAGCATTGTTTTATAAGTGTTTTGAAGTGAGAAATTAAAATTTTAATACCAGAATGAGTTAACAATGTATGAAAAATAGTTGTGTAATTTTTAAAGTAAAAAAAAGCATTGTTTTATAAGTGTTTTGAAGTGAGAAATTAAAATTTTAATACCAGAATGAGTTAACAATGTATGAAAAATAGTTGTGTAATTTTTAAAGTAAAAAAAAGCATTGTTTTTGATATGTTTTGAAGTGAGAATACGAAATTTTAATACCAGAGTGAGTTAACAATGTATGAAAAATAGTTGTGTAATTTTTAAAGTAAAAAAAGCATTGTTTTAGTTTTGAAGTGAGAAATTAAAATTTTAATACCAGAATGAGTTAACAATGTATGAAAAATAGTTGTGTAATTTTTAAAGTAAAAAAAAGCATTGTTTTATAAGTGTTTTGAAGTGAGAAATTAAAATTTTAATACCAGAATGAGTTAACAATGTATGAAAAATAGTTGTGTAATTTTTAAAGTAAAAAAAAGCATTGTTTTAGTTTTGAAGTGAGAAATTAAAATTTTAATACCAGAATGAGTTAACAATGTATGAAAAATAGTTGTGTAATTTTTAAAGTAAAAAAAAGCATTGTTTTATAAGTGTTTTGAAGTGAGAAATTAAAATTTTAATACCAGAGTGAGTTAACAATGTATGAAAAATAGTTGTGTAATTTTTAAAGTAAAAAAAAGCATTGTTTTTGATATGTTTTGAAGTGAGAATACGAAATTTTAATACCAGAGTGAGTTAACAATGTAAGAAAAATAGTTGTGTAATTTTTAAAGTAAAAAAAAGCATTGTTTTTGATATGTTTTGAAGTGAGAATACGAAATTTTAATACCAGAGTGAGTTAACAATGTATGAAAAATAGTTGTGTAATTTTTAAAGTAAAAAAAAGCATTGTTTTTGATATGTTTTGAAGTGAGAATACGAAATTTTAATACCAGAGTGAGTTAACAATGTATGAAAATAGTTGTGTAATTTTTAAAGTAAAAAAAAGCATTGTTTTTGATATGTTTTGAAGTGAGAATACGAAATTTTAATACCAGAGTGAGTTAACAATGTATGAAAAATAGTTGTGTAATTTTTAAAGTAAAAAAAAGCATTGTTTTTGATATGTTTTGAAGTGAGAATACGAAATTTTAATACCAGAGTGAGTTAACAATGTATGAAAAATAGTTGTGTAATTTTTAAAGTAAAAAAAAGCATTGTTTTTGATATGTTTTGAAGTGAGAATACGAAATTTTAATACCAGAGTGAGTTAACAATGTATGAAAAATAGTTGTGTAATTTTTAAAGTAAAAAAAAGCATTGTTTTTGATATGTTTTGAAGTGAGAATACGAAATTTTAATACCAGAGTGAGTTAACAATGTATGAAAAATAGTTGTGTAATTTTTAAAGTAAAAAAAAGCATTGTTTTTGATATGTTTTGAAGTGAGAATACGAAATTTTAATACCAGAGTGAGTTAACAATGTATGAAAAATAGTTGTGTAATTTTTAAAGTAAAAAAAAGCATTGTTTTTGATATGTTTTGAAGTGAGAATACGAAATTTTAATACCAGAGTGAGTTAACAATGTATGAAAAATAGTTGTGTATTTTTAAAGTAAAAAAACACAACTATTTTTCATACATTGTTAACTCACTCTGGTATTAAAATTTTCGTATTCTCACTTCAAAACATATCAAAAACAATGCTTTTTTTTACTTTAAAAATTACACAACTATTTTTCATACATTGTTAACTCACTCTGGTATTAAAATTTCGTATTCTCACTTCAAAACATATCAAAAACAATGCTTTTTTTTACTTTAAAAATTACACAACTATTTTTCATACATTGTTAACTCACTCTGGTATTAAAATTTCGTATTCTCACTTCAAAACATATCAAAAACAATGCTTTTTTTTTACTTTAAAAATTACACAACTATTTTTCATACATTGTTAACTCACTCTGGTATTAAAATTTCGTATTCTCACTTCAAAACATATCAAAAACAATGCTTTTTTTTACTTTAAAAATTACACAACTATTTTTCATACATTGTTAACTCACTCTGGTATTAAAATTTCGTATTCTCACTTCAAAACATATCAAAAACAATGCTTTTTTTTACTTTAAAAATTACACAACTATTTTTCATACATTGTTAACTCACTCTGGTATTAAAATTTCGTATATCTCACTTCAAAACATATCAAAAACAATGCTTTTTTTTACTTTAAAAATTACACAACTATTTTTCATACATTGTTAACTCACTCTGGTATTAAAATTTCGTATTCTCACTTCAAAACATATCAAAAACAATGCTTTTTTTTACTTTAAAAATTACACAACTATTTTTCATACATTGTTAACTCACTCTGGTATTAAAATTTCGTATTCTCACTTCAAAACATATCAAAAACAATGCTTTTTTTTACTTTAAAAATTACACAACTATTTTTCTTACATTGTTAACTCACTCTGGTATTAAAATTTCGTATTCTCACTTCAAAACATATCAAAAACAATGCTTTTTTTTACTTTAAAAATTACACAACTATTTTTCATACATTGTTAACTCACTCTGGTATTAAAATTTTAATTTCTCACTTCAAAACACTTATAAAACAATGCTTTTTTTTACTTTAAAAATTACACAACTATTTTTCATACATTGTTAACTCATTCTGGTATTAAAATTTTAATTTCTCACTTCAAAACTAAAACAATGCTTTTTTTTACTTTAAAAATTACACAACTATTTTTCATACATTGTTAACTCATTCTGGTATTAAAATTTTAATTTCTCACTTCAAAACACTTATAAAACAATGCTTTTTTTTACTTTAAAAATTACACAACTATTTTTCATACATTGTTAACTCATTCTGGTATTAAAATTTTAATTTCTCACTTCAAAACTAAAACAATGCTTTTTTTACTTTAAAAATTACACAACTATTTTTCATACATTGTTAACTCACTCTGGTATTAAAATTTCGTATTCTCACTTCAAAACATATCAAAAACAATGCTTTTTTTTACTTTAAAAATTACACAACTATTTTTCATACATTGTTAACTCATTCTGGTATTAAAATTTTAATTTCTCACTTCAAAACACTTATAAAACAATGCTTTTTTTTACTTTAAAAATTACACAACTATTTTTCATACATTGTTAACTCATTCTGGTATTAAAATTTTAATTTCTCACTTCAAAACACTTATAAAACAATGCTTTTTTTTACTTTAAAAATTACACAACTATTTTTCATACATTGTTAACTCATTCTGGTATTAAAATTTTAATTTCTCACTTCAAAACACTTATAAAACAATGCTTTTTTTTACTTTAAAAATTACACAACTATTTTTCATACATTGTTAACTCACTCTGGTATTAAAATTTCGTATTCTCACTTCAAAACATATCAAAAACAATGCTTTTTTTTACTTTAAAAATTACACAACTATTTTTCATACATTGTTAACTCACTCTGGTATTAAAATTTCGTATTCTCACTTCAAAACATATCAAAAACAATGCTTTTTTTTACTTTAAAAATTACACAACTATTTTTCATACATTGTTAACTCACTCTGGTATTAAAATTTCGTATTCTCACTTCAAAACATATCAAAAACAATGCTTTTTTTTACTTTAAAAATTACACAACTATTTTTCATACATTGTTAACTCACTCTGGTATTAAAATTTCGTATTCTCACTTCAAAACATATCAAAAAACAATGCTTTTTTTTACTTTAAAAATTACACAACTATTTTTCTTACATTGTTAACTCACTCTGGTATTAAAATTTCGTATTCTCACTTCAAAACATATCAAAAACAATGCTTTTTTTTACTTTAAAAATTACACAACTATTTTTCATACATTGTTAACTCACTCTGGTATTAAAATTTCGTATTCTCACTTCAAAACACTTATAAAACAATGCTTTTTTTTACTTTAAAAATTACACAACTATTTTTCATACATTGTTAACTCATTCTGGTATTAAAATTTTAATTTCTCACTTCAAAACTAAAACAATGCTTTTTTTTACTTTAAAAATTACACAACTATTTTTCATACATTGTTAACTCATTCTGGTATTAAAATTTTAATTTCTCACTTCAAAACACTTATAAAACAATGCTTTTTTTTACTTTAAAAATTACACAACTATTTTTCATACATTGTTAACTCATTCTGGTATTAAAATTTTAATTTCTCACTTCAAAACACTTATAAAACAATGCTTTTTTTTACTTTAAAAATTACACAACTATTTTTCATACATTGTTAACTCATTCTGGTATTAAAATTTTAATTTCTCACTTCAAAACACTTATAAAACAATGCTTTTTTTACTTTAAAAATTACACAACTATTTTTCATACATTGTTAACTCATTCTGGTATTAAAATTTTAATTTCTCACTTCAAAACTAAAACAATGCTTTTTTTTACTTTAAAAATTACACAACTATTTTTCATACATTGTTAACTCACTCTGGTATTAAAATTTTAATTTCTCACTTCAAAACACTTATAAAACAATGCTTTTTTTACTTTAAAAATTACACAACTATTTTTCATACATTGTTAACTCACTCTGGTATTAAAATTTTAATTTCTCACTTCAAAACACTTATAAAACAATGCTTTTTTTTACTTTAAAAATTACACAACTATTTTTCATACATTGTTAACTCATTCTGGTATTAAAATTTTAATTTCTCACTTCAAAACACTTATAAAACAATGCTTTTTTTTACTTTAAAAATTACACAACTATTTTTCATACATTGTTAACTCATTCTGGTATTAAAATTTTAATTTCTCACTTCAAAACACTTATAAAACAATGCTTTTTTTTACTTTAAAAATTACACAACTATTTTTCATACATTGTTAACTCATTCTGGTATTAAAATTTTAATTTCTCACTTCAAAACACTTATAAAACAATGCTTTTTTTTACTTTAAAAATTACACAACTATTTTTCATACATTGTTAACTCATTCTGGTATTAAAATTTTAATTTCTCACTTCAAAACACTTATAAAACAATGCTTTTTTTTACTTTAAAAATTACACAACTATTTTTCATACATTGTTAACTCACTCTGGTATTAAAATTTCGTATTCTCACTTCAAAACACTTATAAAACAATGCTTTTTTTACTTTAAAAATTACACAACTATTTTTCATACATTGTTAACTCATTCTGGTATTAAAATTTTAATTTCTCACTTCAAAACACTTATAAAACAATGCTTTTTTTTACTTTAAAAATTACACAACTATTTTTCATACATTGTTAACTCATTCTGGTATTAAAATTTTAATTTCTCACTTCAAAACACTTATAAAACAATGCTTTTTTTTACTTTAAAAATTACACAACTATTTTTCATACATTGTTAACTCATTCTGGTATTAAAATTTTAATTTCTCACTTCAAAACTAAAACAATGCTTTTTTTTACTTTAAAAATTACACAACTATTTTTCATACATTGTTAACTCATTCTGGTATTAAAATTTTAATTTCTCACTTCAAAACACTTATAAAACAATGCTTTTTTTTACTTTAAAAATTACACAACTATTTTTCATACATTGTTAACTCACTCTGGTATTAAAATTTTAATTTCTCACTTCAAAACACTTATAAAACAATGCTTTTTTTTACTTTAAAAATTACACAACTATTTTTCATACATTGTTAACTCATTCTGGTATTAAAATTTTAATTTCTCACTTCAAAACACTTATAAAACAATGCTTTTTTTTACTTTAAAAATTACACAACTATTTTTCATACATTGTTAACTCATTCTGGTATTAAAATTTAATTTCTCACTTCAAAACTAAAACAATGCTTTTTTTTACTTTAAAAATTACACAACTATTTTTCATACATTGTTAACTCACTCTGGTATTAAAATTTCGTATTCTCACTTCAAAACTAAAACAATGCTTTTTTTTACTTTAAAAATTACACAACTATTTTTCATACATTGTTAACTCATTCTGGTATTAAAATTTTAATTTCTCACTTCAAAACACTTATAAAACAATGCTTTTTTTTACTTTAAAAATTACACAACTATTTTTCATACATTGTTAACTCACTCTGGTATTAAAATTTTAATTTCTCACTTCAAAACACTTATAAAACAATGCTTTTTTTACTTTAAAAATTACACAACTATTTTTCATACATTGTTAACTCATTCTGGTATTAAAATTTTAATTTCTCACTTCAAAACACTTATAAAACAATGCTTTTTTTTACTTTAAAAATTACACAACTATTTTTCATACATTGTTAACTCATTCTGGTATTAAAATTTTAATTTCTCACTTCAAAACTAAAACAATGCTTTTTTTTACTTTAAAAATTACACAACTATTTTTCATACATTGTTAACTCACTCTGGTATTAAAATTTCGTATTCTCACTTCAAAACATATCAAAAACAATGCTTTTTTTTACTTTAAAAATTACACAACTATTTTTCTTACATTGTTAACTCACTCTGGTATACAAATTTCGTATTCTCACTTCAAAACATATCAAAAACAATGCTTTTTTTTACTTTAAAAATTACAAAACTATTTTTCATACATTGTTAACTCATTCTGGTATTAAAATTTTAATTTCTCACTTCAAAACACTTATAAAACAATGCTTTTTTTACTTTAAAAATTACACAACTATTTTTCATACATTGTTAACTCATTCTGGTATTAAAATTTTAATTTCTCACTTCAAAACTAAAACAATGCTTTTTTTACTTTAAAAATTACACAACTATTTTTCATACATTGTTAACTCATTCTGGTATTAAAATTTTAATTTCTCACTTCAAAACACTTATAAAACAATGCTTTTTTTACTTTAAAAATTACACAACTATTTTTCATACATTGTTAACTCATTCTGGTATTAAAATTTTAATTTCTCACTTCAAAACTAAAACAATGCTTTTTTTTACTTTAAAAATTACACAACTATTTTTCATACATTGTTAACTCACTCTGGTATTAAAATTTTAATTTCTCACTTCAAAACACTTATAAAACAATGCTTTTTTTACTTTAAAAATTACACAACTATTTTTCATACATTGTTAACTCACTCTGGTATTAAAATTTCGTATTCTCACTTCAAAACATATCAAAAACAATGCTTTTTTTTACTTTAAAAATTACACAACTATTTTTCTTACATTGTTAACTCACTCTGGTATTAAAATTTCGTATTCTCACTTCAAAACATATCAAAAACAATGCTTTTTTTTACTTTAAAAATTACACAACTATTTTTCATACATTGTTAACTCATTCTGGTATTAAAATTTTAATTTCTCACTTCAAAACACTTATAAAACAATGCTTTTTTTTACTTTAAAAATTACACAACTATTTTTCATACATTGTTAACTCATTCTGGTATTAAAATTTTAATTTCTCACTTCAAAACTAAAACAATGCTTTTTTTTACTTTAAAAATTACACAACTATTTTTCATACATTGTTAACTCATTCTGGTATTAAAATTTTAATTTCTCACTTCAAAACACTTATAAAACAATGCTTTTTTTTACTTTAAAAATTACACAACTATTTTTCATACATTGTTAACTCATTCTGGTATTAAAATTTTAATTTCTCACTTCAAAACTAAAACAATGCTTTTTTTACTTTAAAAATTACACAACTATTTTTCATACATTGTTAACTCACTCTGGTATTAAAATTTCGTATTCTCACTTCAAAACATATCAAAAACAATGCTTTTTTTTACTTTAAAAATTACACAACTATTTTTCATACATTGTTAACTCATTCTGGTATTAAAATTTTAATTTCTCACTTCAAAACACTTATAAAACAATGCTTTTTTTTACTTTAAAAATTACACAACTATTTTTCATACATTGTTAACTCATTCTGGTATTAAAATTTTAATTTCTCACTTCAAAACACTTATAAAACAATGCTTTTTTTTACTTTAAAAATTACACAACTATTTTTCATACATTGTTAACTCATTCTGGTATTAAAATTTTAATTTCTCACTTCAAAACACTTATAAAACAATGCTTTTTTTTACTTTAAAAATTACACAACTATTTTTCATACATTGTTAACTCACTCTGGTATTAAAATTTCGTATTCTCACTTCAAAACATATCAAAAACAATGCTTTTTTTTACTTTAAAAATTACACAACTATTTTTCATACATTGTTAACTCACTCTGGTATTAAAATTTCGTATTCTCACTTCAAAACATATCAAAAACAATGCTTTTTTTTACTTTAAAAATTACACAACTATTTTTCATACATTGTTAACTCACTCTGGTATTAAAATTTCGTATTCTCACTTCAAAACATATCAAAAACAATGCTTTTTTTTACTTTAAAAATTACACAACTATTTTTCATACATTGTTAACTCACTCTGGTATTAAAATTTCGTATTCTCACTTCAAAACATATCAAAAACAATGCTTTTTTTTACTTTAAAAATTACACAACTATTTTTCTTACATTGTTAACTCACTCTGGTATTAAAATTTCGTATTCTCACTTCAAAACATATCAAAAACAATGCTTTTTTTTACTTTAAAAATTACACAACTATTTTTCATACATTGTTAACTCACTCTGGTATTAAAATTTCGTATTCTCACTTCAAAACACTTATAAAACAATGCTTTTTTTTACTTTAAAAATTACACAACTATTTTTCATACATTGTTAACTCATTCTGGTATTAAAATTTTAATTTCTCACTTCAAAACTAAAACAATGCTTTTTTTTACTTTAAAAATTACACAACTATTTTTCATACATTGTTAACTCATTCTGGTATTAAAATTTTAATTTCTCACTTCAAAACACTTATAAAACAATGCTTTTTTTTACTTTAAAAATTACACAACTATTTTTCATACATTGTTAACTCATTCTGGTATTAAAATTTTAATTTCTCACTTCAAAACACTTATAAAACAATGCTTTTTTTTACTTTAAAAATTACACAACTATTTTTCATACATTGTTAACTCATTCTGGTATTAAAATTTTAATTTCTCACTTCAAAACACTTATAAAACAATGCTTTTTTTACTTTAAAAATTACACAACTATTTTTCATACATTGTTAACTCATTCTGGTATTAAAATTTTAATTTCTCACTTCAAAACTAAAACAATGCTTTTTTTTACTTTAAAAATTACACAACTATTTTTCATACATTGTTAACTCACTCTGGTATTAAAATTTTAATTTCTCACTTCAAAACACTTATAAAACAATGCTTTTTTTACTTTAAAAATTACACAACTATTTTTCATACATTGTTAACTCACTCTGGTATTAAAATTTTAATTTCTCACTTCAAAACACTTATAAAACAATGCTTTTTTTTACTTTAAAAATTACACAACTATTTTTCATACATTGTTAACTCATTCTGGTATTAAAATTTTAATTTCTCACTTCAAAACACTTATAAAACAATGCTTTTTTTTACTTTAAAAATTACACAACTATTTTTCATACATTGTTAACTCATTCTGGTATTAAAATTTTAATTTCTCACTTCAAAACACTTATAAAACAATGCTTTTTTTTACTTTAAAAATTACACAACTATTTTTCATACATTGTTAACTCATTCTGGTATTAAAATTTTAATTTCTCACTTCAAAACACTTATAAAACAATGCTTTTTTTTACTTTAAAAATTACACAACTATTTTTCATACATTGTTAACTCATTCTGGTATTAAAATTTTAATTTCTCACTTCAAAACACTTATAAAACAATGCTTTTTTTTACTTTAAAAATTACACAACTATTTTTCATACATTGTTAACTCACTCTGGTATTAAAATTTCGTATTCTCACTTCAAAACACTTATAAAACAATGCTTTTTTTACTTTAAAAATTACACAACTATTTTTCATACATTGTTAACTCATTCTGGTATTAAAATTTTAATTTCTCACTTCAAAACACTTATAAAACAATGCTTTTTTTTACTTTAAAAATTACACAACTATTTTTCATACATTGTTAACTCATTCTGGTATTAAAATTTTAATTTCTCACTTCAAAACACTTATAAAACAATGCTTTTTTTTACTTTAAAAATTACACAACTATTTTTCATACATTGTTAACTCATTCTGGTATTAAAATTTTAATTTCTCACTTCAAAACTAAAACAATGCTTTTTTTTACTTTAAAAATTACACAACTATTTTTCATACATTGTTAACTCATTCTGGTATTAAAATTTTAATTTCTCACTTCAAAACACTTATAAAACAATGCTTTTTTTTACTTTAAAAATTACACAACTATTTTTCATACATTGTTAACTCACTCTGGTATTAAAATTTTAATTTCTCACTTCAAAACACTTATAAAACAATGCTTTTTTTTTACTTTAAAAATTACACAACTATTTTTCATACATTGTTAACTCATTCTGGTATTAAAATTTTAATTTCTCACTTCAAAACACTTATAAAACAATGCTTTTTTTTACTTTAAAAATTACACAACTATTTTTTCATACATTGTTAACTCATTCTGGTATTAAAATTTTAATTTCTCACTTCAAAACTAAAACAATGCTTTTTTTTACTTTAAAAATTACACAACTATTTTTCATACATTGTTAACTCACTCTGGTATTAAAATTTCGTATTCTCACTTCAAAACTAAAACAATGCTTTTTTTTACTTTAAAAATTACACAACTATTTTTCATACATTGTTAACTCATTCTGGTATTAAAATTTTAATTTCTCACTTCAAAACACTTATAAAACAATGCTTTTTTTTACTTTAAAAATTACACAACTATTTTTCATACATTGTTAACTCACTCTGGTATTAAAATTTTAATTTCTCACTTCAAAACACTTATAAAACAATGCTTTTTTTACTTTAAAAATTACACAACTATTTTTCATACATTGTTAACTCATTCTGGTATTAAAATTTTAATTTCTCACTTCAAAACACTTATAAAACAATGCTTTTTTTTACTTTAAAAATTACACAACTATTTTTCATACATTGTTAACTCATTCTGGTATTAAAATTTTAATTTCTCACTTCAAAACTAAAACAATGCTTTTTTTTACTTTAAAAATTACACAACTATTTTTCATACATTGTTAACTCACTCTGGTATTAAAATTTCGTATTCTCACTTCAAAACATATCAAAAACAATGCTTTTTTTTACTTTAAAAATTACACAACTATTTTTCTTACATTGTTAACTCACTCTGGTATACAAATTTCGTATTCTCACTTCAAAACATATCAAAAACAATGCTTTTTTTTACTTTAAAAATTACAAAACTATTTTTCATACATTGTTAACTCATTCTGGTATTAAAATTTTAATTTCTCACTTCAAAACACTTATAAAACAATGCTTTTTTTACTTTAAAAATTACACAACTATTTTTCATACATTGTTAACTCATTCTGGTATTAAAATTTTAATTTCTCACTTCAAAACTAAAACAATGCTTTTTTTTACTTTAAAAATTACACAACTATTTTTCATACATTGTTAACTCATTCTGGTATTAAAATTTTAATTTCTCACTTCAAAACACTTATAAAACAATGCTTTTTTTACTTTAAAAATTACACAACTATTTTTCATACATTGTTAACTCATTCTGGTATTAAAATTTTAATTTCTCACTTCAAAACTAAAACAATGCTTTTTTTTACTTTAAAAATTACACAACTATTTTTCATACATTGTTAACTCACTCTGGTATTAAAATTTTAATTTCTCACTTCAAAACACTTATAAAACAATGCTTTTTTTACTTTAAAAATTACACAACTATTTTTCATACATTGTTAACTCACTCTGGTATTAAAATTTCGTATTCTCACTTCAAAACACTTATAAAACAATGCTTTTTTTTACTTTAAAAATTACACAACTATTTTTCATACATTGTTAACTCATTCTGGTATTAAAATTTTAATTTCTCACTTCAAAACACTTATAAAACAATGCTTTTTTTTACTTTAAAAATTACACAACTATTTTTCATACATTGTTAACTCATTCTGGTATTAAAATTTTAATTTCTCACTTCAAAACACTTATAAAACAATGCTTTTTTTTACTTTAAAAATTACACAACTATTTTTCATACATTGTTAACTCATTCTGGTATTAAAATTTTAATTTCTCACTTCAAAACACTTATAAAACAATGCTTTTTTTTACTTTAAAAATTACACAACTATTTTTCATACATTGTTAACTCATTCTGGTATTAAAATTTCGTATTCTCACTTCAAAACATATCAAAAACAATGCTTTTTTTTACTTTAAAAATTACACAACTATTTTTCATACATTGTTAACTCACTCTGGTATTAAAATTTCGTATTCTCACTTCAAAACATATCAAAAACAATGCTTTTTTTTACTTTAAAAATTACACAACTATTTTTCATACATTGTTAACTCACTCTGGTATTAAAATTTCGTATTCTCACTTCAAAACATATCAAAAACAATGCTTTTTTTTTACTTTAAAAATTACACAACTATTTTTCATACATTGTTAACTCACTCTGGTATTAAAATTTCGTATTCTCACTTCAAAACATATCAAAAACAATGCTTTTTTTTACTTTAAAAATTACACAACTATTTTTCTTACATTGTTAACTCACTCTGGTATTAAAATTTCGTATTCTCACTTCAAAACATATCAAAAACAATGCTTTTTTTTACTTTAAAAATTACACAACTATTTTTCATACATTGTTAACTCACTCTGGTATTAAAATTTCGTATTCTCACTTCAAAACACTTATAAAACAATGCTTTTTTTTACTTTAAAAATTACACAACTATTTTTCATACATTGTTAACTCATTCTGGTATTAAAATTTTAATTTCTCACTTCAAAACACTTATAAAACAATGCTTTTTTTACTTTAAAAATTACACAACTATTTTTCATACATTGTTAACTCATTCTGGTATTAAAATTTTAATTTCTCACTTCAAAACTAAAACAATGCTTTTTTTTACTTTAAAAATTACACAACTATTTTTCATACATTGTTAACTCACTCTGGTATTAAAATTTTAATTTCTCACTTCAAAACACTTATAAAACAATGCTTTTTTTACTTTAAAAATTACACAACTATTTTTCATACATGTTAACTCACTCTGGTATTAAAATTTCGTATTCTCACTTCAAAACACTTATAAAACAATGCTTTTTTTTACTTTAAAAATTACACAACTATTTTTCATACATTGTTAACTCATTCTGGTATTAAAATTTTAATTTCTCACTTCAAAACACTTATAAAACAATGCTTTTTTTTACTTTAAAAATTACACAACTATTTTTCATACATTGTTAACTCATTCTGGTATTAAAATTTTAATTTCTCACTTCAAAACACTTATAAAACAATGCTTTTTTTTACTTTAAAAATTACACAACTATTTTTCATACATTGTTAACTCACTCTGGTATTAAAATTTCGTATTCTCACTTCAAAACATATCAAAAACAATGCTTTTTTTTACTTTAAAAATTACACAACTATTTTTCATACATTGTTAACTCACTCTGGTATTAAAATTTCGTATTCTCACTTCAAAACATATCAAAAAACAATGCTTTTTTTTACTTTAAAAATTACACAACTATTTTTCATACATTGTTAACTCACTCTGGTATTAAAATTCGTATTCTCACTTCAAAACACTTATAAAACAATGCTTTTTTTTTACTTTAAAAATTACACAACTATTTTTCATACATTGTTAACTCATTCTGGTATTAAAATTTTAATTTCTCACTTCAAAACACTTATAAAACAATGCTTTTTTTTACTTTAAAAATTACACAACTATTTTTCATACATTGTTAACTCATTCTGGTATTAAAATTTTAATTTCTCACTTCAAAACACTTATAAAACAATGCTTTTTTTTACTTTAAAAATTACACAACTATTTTTCATACATTGTTAACTCATTCTGGTATTAAAATTTTAATTTCTCACTTCAAAACACTTATAAAACAATGCTTTTTTTTACTTTAAAAATTACACAACTATTTTTCATACATTGTTAACTCATTCTGGTATTAAAATTTTAATTTCTCACTTCAAAACACTTATAAAACAATGCTTTTTTTTACTTTAAAAATTACACAACTATTTTTCATACATTGTTAACTCATTCTGGTATTAAAATTTTAATTTCTCACTTCAAAACACTTATAAAACAATGCTTTTTTTTTACTTTAAAAATTACACAACTATTTTTCATACATTGTTAACTCATTCTGGTATTAAAATTTCGTATTCTCACTTCAAAACATATCAAAAACAATGCTTTTTTTTACTTTAAAAATTACACAACTATTTTTCATACATTGTTAACTCACTCTGGTATTAAAATTTCGTATTCTCACTTCAAAACATATCAAAAACAATGCTTTTTTTTACTTTAAAAATTACACAACTATTTTTCATACATTGTTAACTCACTCTGGTATTAAAATTTCGTATTCTCACTTCAAAACATATCAAAAACAATGCTTTTTTTTACTTAAAAATTACACAACTATTTTTCATACATTGTTAACTCACTCTGGTATTAAAATTTCGTATTCTCACTTCAAAACATATCAAAAACAATGCTTTTTTTTACTTTAAAAATTACACAACTATTTTTCTTACATTGTTAACTCACTCTGGTATACAAATTTCGTATTCTCACTTCAAAACATATCAAAAACAATGCTTTTTTTTTTACTTTAAAAATTACAAAACTATTTTTCATACATTGTTAACTCATTCTGGTATTAAAATTTTAATTTCTCACTTCAAAACACTTATAAAACAATGCTTTTTTTTACTTTAAAAATTACACAACTATTTTTCATACATTGTTAACTCATTCTGGTATTAAAATTTTAATTTCTCACTTCAAAACTAAAACAATGCTTTTTTTTACTTTAAAAATTACACAACTATTTTTCATACATTGTTAACTCATTCTGGTATTAAAATTTTAATTTCTCACTTCAAAACACTTATAAAACAATGCTTTTTTTACTTTAAAAATTACACAACTATTTTTCATACATTGTTAACTCATTCTGGTATTAAAATTTTAATTTCTCACTTCAAAACTAAAACAATGCTTTTTTTTACTTTAAAAATTACACAACTATTTTTCATACATTGTTAACTCACTCTGGTATTAAAATTTTAATTTCTCACTTCAAAACACTTATAAAACAATGCTTTTTTTACTTTAAAAATTACACAACTATTTTTCATACATTGTTAACTCACTCTGGTATTAAAATTTCGTATTCTCACTTCAAAACACTTATAAAACAATGCTTTTTTTTACTTTAAAAAATTACACAACTATTTTTCATACATTGTTAACTCATTCTGGTATTAAAATTTTAATTTCTCACTTCAAAACACTTATAAAACAATGCTTTTTTTTACTTTAAAAATTACACAACTATTTTTCATACATTGTTAACTCATTCTGGTATTAAAATTTTAATTTCTCACTTCAAAACACTTATAAAACAATGCTTTTTTTTACTTTAAAAATTACACAACTATTTTTCATACATTGTTAACTCATTCTGGTATTAAAATTTTAATTTCTCACTTCAAAACACTTATAAAACAATGCTTTTTTTTACTTTAAAAATTACACAACTATTTTTCATACATTGTTAACTCATTCTGGTATTAAAATTTTAATTTCTCACTTCAAAACACTTATAAAACAATGCTTTTTTTTACTTTAAAAATTACACAACTATTTTTCATACATTGTTAACTCATTCTGGTATTAAAATTTTAATTTCTCACTTCAAAACACTTATAAAACAATGCTTTTTTTTTACTTTAAAAATTACACAACTATTTTTCATACATTGTTAACTCATTCTGGTATTAAAATTTCGTATTCTCACTTCAAAACATATCAAAAACAATGCTTTTTTTTTACTTTAAAAATTACACAACTATTTTTCATACATTGTTAACTCACTCTGGTATTAAAATTTCGTATTCTCACTTCAAAACATATCAAAAACAATGCTTTTTTTTACTTTAAAAATTACACAACTATTTTTCATACATTGTTAACTCACTCTGGTATTAAAATTTCGTATTCTCACTTCAAAACATATCAAAAACAATGCTTTTTTTTACTTTAAAAATTACACAACTATTTTTCATACATTGTTAACTCACTCTGGTATTAAAATTTCGTATTCTCACTTCAAAACATATCAAAAACAATGCTTTTTTTTACTTTAAAAATTACACAACTATTTTTCTTACATTGTTAACTCACTCTGGTATTAAAATTTCGTATTCTCACTTCAAAACATATCAAAAACAATGCTTTTTTTTTACTTTAAAAATTACACAACTATTTTTCATACATTGTTAACTCATTCTGGTATTAAAATTTTAATTTCTCACTTCAAAACACTTATAAAACAATGCTTTTTTTACTTTAAAAATTACACAACTATTTTTCATACATTGTTAACTCATTCTGGTATTAAAATTTTAATTTCTCACTTCAAAACTAAAACAATGCTTTTTTTTTACTTTAAAAATTACACAACTATTTTTCATACATTGTTAACTCACTCTGGTATTAAAATTTTAATTTCTCACTTCAAAACACTTATAAAACAATGCTTTTTTTACTTTAAAAATTACACAACTATTTTTCATACATTTGTTAACTCATTCTGGTATTAAAATTTTAATTTCTCACTTCAAAACACTTATAAAAACAATGCTTTTTTTTACTTTAAAAATTACACAACTATTTTTCATACATTGTTAACTCATTCTGGTATTAAAATTTTAATTTCTCACTTCAAAACACTTATAAAACAATGCTTTTTTTTACTTTAAAAATTACACAACTATTTTTCATACATTGTTAACTCATTCTGGTATTAAAATTTTAATTTCTCACTTCAAAACACTTATAAAACAATGCTTTTTTTTACTTTAAAAATTACACAACTATTTTTCATACATTGTTAACTCATTCTGGTATTAAAATTTCGTATTCTCACTTCAAAACATATCAAAAACAATGCTTTTTTTTACTTTAAAAATTACACAACTATTTTTCATACATTGTTAACTCACTCTGGTATTAAAATTTCGTATTCTCACTTCAAAACATATCAAAAACAATGCTTTTTTTTACTTTAAAAATTACACAACTATTTTTCATACATTGTTAACTCACTCTGGTATTAAAATTTCGTATTCTCACTTCAAAACATATCAAAAACAATGCTTTTTTTTACTTTAAAAATTACACAACTATTTTTCATACATTGTTAACTCACTCTGGTATTAAAATTTCGTATTCTCACTTCAAAACATATCAAAAACAATGCTTTTTTTTACTTTAAAAATTACACAACTATTTTTCATACATTGTTAACTCACTCTGGTATTAAAATTTTAATTTCTCACTTCAAAACACTTATAAAACAATGCTTTTTTTACTTTAAAAATTACACAACTATTTTTCATACATTGTTAACTCACTCTGGTATTAAAATTTCGTATTCTCACTTCAAAACACTTATAAAACAATGCTTTTTTTTTACTTTAAAAATTACACAACTATTTTTCATACATTGTTAACTCATTCTGGTATTAAAATTTTAATTTCTCACTTCAAAACACTTATAAAACAATGCTTTTTTTTACTTTAAAAATTACACAACTATTTTTTCATACATTGTTAACTCATTCTGGTATTAAAATTTTAATTTCTCACTTCAAAACACTTATAAAACAATGCTTTTTTTTTACTTTAAAAATTACACAACTATTTTTCATACATTGTTAACTCATTCTGGTATTAAAATTTTAATTTCTCACTTCAAAACACTTATAAAACAATGCTTTTTTTTACTTTAAAAATTACACAACTATTTTTCATACATTGTTAACTCATTCTGGTATTAAAATGTTAATTTCTCACTTCAAAACACTTATAAAACAATGCTTTTTTTTACTTTAAAAATTACACAACTATTTTTCATACATTGTTAACTCATTCTGGTATTAAAATTTTAATTTCTCACTTCAAAACACTTATAAACAATGCTTTTTTTTACTTTAAAAATTACACAACTATTTTTCATACATTGTTAACTCATTCTGGTATTAAAATTTTAATTTCTCACTTCAAAACACTTATAAAACAATGCTTTTTTTTTACTTTAAAAATTACACAACTATTTTTCATACATTGTTAACTCACTCTGGTATTAAAATTTTAATTTCTCACTTCAAAACACTTATAAAACAATGCTTTTTTTACTTTAAAAATTACACAACTATTTTTCATACATTGTTAACTCACTCTGGTATTAAAATTTCGTATTCTCACTTCAAAACACTTATAAAACAATGCTTTTTTTTACTTTAAAAATTACACAACTATTTTTCATACATTGTTAACTCATTCTGGTATTAAAATTTTAATTTCTCACTTCAAAACACTTATAAAACAATGCTTTTTTTTACTTTAAAAATTACACAACTATTTTTCATACATTGTTAACTCATTCTGGTATTAAAATTTTAATTTCTCACTTCAAAACACTTATAAAACAATGCTTTTTTTTACTTTAAAAATTACACAACTATTTTTCATACATTGTTAACTCATTCTGGTATTAAAATTTTAATTTCTCACTTCAAAACTAAAACAATGCTTTTTTTACTTTAAAAATTACACAACTATTTTTCATACATTGTTAACTCACTCTGGTATTAAAATTTCGTATTCTCACTTCAAAACATATCAAAAACAATGCTTTTTTTTACTTTAAAAATTACACAACTATTTTTCATACATTGTTAACTCATTCTGGTATTAAAATTTTAATTTCTCACTTCAAAACACTTATAAAACAATGCTTTTTTTTTACTTTAAAAATTACACAACTATTTTTCATACATTGTTAACTCATTCTGGTATTAAAATTTTAATTTCTCACTTCAAAACACTTATAAAACAATGCTTTTTTTTACTTTAAAAATTACACAACTATTTTTCATACATTGTTAACTCATTCTGGTATTAAAATTTTAATTTCTCACTTCAAAACACTTATAAAACAATGCTTTTTTTTACTTTAAAAATTACACAACTATTTTTCATACATTGTTAACTCATTCTGGTATTAAAATTTTAATTTCTCACTTCAAAACACTTATAAAACAATGCTTTTTTTTACTTTAAAAATTACACAACTATTTTTCATACATTGTTAACTCATTCTGGTATTAAAATTTCGTATTCTCACTTCAAAACATATCAAAAACAATGCTTTTTTTTACTTTAAAAATTACACAACTATTTTTCATACATTGTTAACTCATTCTGGTATTAAAATTTTAATTTCTCACTTCAAAACACTTATAAAACAATGCTTTTTTTACTTTAAAAATTACACAACTATTTTTCATACATTGTTAACTCATTCTGGTATTAAAATTTTAATTTCTCACTTCAAAACTAAAACAATGCTTTTTTTTTACTTTAAAAATTACACAACTATTTTTCATACATTGTTAACTCACTCTGGTATTAAAATTTTAATTTCTCACTTCAAAACACTTATAAAACAATGCTTTTTTTACTTTAAAAATTACACAACTATTTTTCTTA
>CAMPDV010005924.1:0-33229 GCA_946699065.1 Loxodes magnus | reverse complement strand
ATGAAATGCAAGAACTAATTATGAAATAAATAGTTAAGATATAAAAATTACTATCTATCATCTATTTAATAAGGAAATTAAAAGAACAAAAGATAAAATATAAGAAATTCTAAATAATTACTCCCAACATTAAAAATAGAATATTTTACAAAATTCAATATTAACCTTTAAAATCCTATTTTTCTATTTGATTTTTATTTATTTTTTCCGAAAAAAATACTGATTTTTTTGTTTTTTAGCAAATAAGAAAAAAATATTAATAGTTAATTTTTTTAATGAAAAATGTTACAAATGTTTTTAATTTATAATTATTTTAAGTGTATAATATGTTTTAATAAAATTATTTTAATCTAAATATTTATGTAATAAAAAAATTATTTTTAAAGAGAAAAAAGTATAAAAGACTTTTTTTAAAATTAAACTTACTTAATTAATTTTCATTGATATTAAACCAAATACTCATGATTCTAGTCTTAAAGATATTCAGTTCTCACCTGAAAAACCGGGTTCAAGTCCCAAATGCGTAGCTATATTTTATTTTTATTAACCATAGAAAGTTACAACGTCCGAAACTAGAACTTGAACAACGATTGTCACATTAAAAATCAGACGCTTTACCAAATGGACTATTCTGTTTTTTATAAAACTTAAATTTGTAAATTTTATTAATTAATGTAATAACATAGATTTTAAAAAATGTATGTATAACTTGAAACTTTTTAATTTAAATTTAAACTTAATAATAAAATATTAAAATTACAAAAAAACTTTATCAACTACTTAATAAATGTTCAAGTTTCATTTATAACAAAAAAATATTAAATTTATGGAAATGAAAAGTATTTGCTTAATTGTTGTATTTTTTTATGTAATTTAATGAAAACATTTTTAGGTAGAAGAATGTTGCAGTAGAAAGATAAATTATAAGTAAATATCTCAAAATAAAGAATAAATAATTGAGCTTTTGCATAATAATTTAAGCAATGCTCTATCTTATCTTAAAGTTGATAAACAATTATTTAAATTAAATTAACTTTAAATAATTAAAAATTAAATTATCTAAAACCTGCTGAAATAATTCTTTTAAAGTAAGTTAAGAAAAACATATTTCAAGTTTATATTCTAAAAGGTTTTAATAGATAGAACTTAAAAAGCAAATCTGTGATTCTATGATTATACTAATAAATTAATAATATATTATAATTTA
The DNA here is from genome assembly GCA_946699065.1 of Loxodes magnus. Taxonomy (NCBI): domain Eukaryota; phylum Ciliophora; class Karyorelictea; order Loxodida; family Loxodidae; genus Loxodes; species Loxodes magnus. Next base: position 32,022 of record CAMPDV010005924.1, on the reverse strand, counting down.
AACATTAGTTTCTCTAAGATAGTATTTTATTAGTTCATTATTTTATATAGTTTAAAGAAATTTATTTTTTATTTTTTATATTATTACACTTTATTATATTTTTTTGCTATATCGTAAATAAATTTTTCAATCTAAACGCCTTAACTAACCACTTCTTTCGCCGTTATTTCTACGGGTTCGTCTTGCTTCTTCTGAGGTTTAATTGTTATTCAAATTAACTTAGTTTGCTTCTTACAAGATTGAACTCTATTTGCTTTCTTCAAACGTTTCTGAAATAGCATTTGCTCTTTTCTCTCTAAAACATTTTCTTTTTTCATTTGCTTTTTCAAAATCAGTGCATTAAACATTTGGAAATTCCTTAGCTGATTTTATCGGATTCAATGGATCTATCAAAAAGAAAGCTATTAACTATCTCTCAGCCATCTCATTTTCAGTATTCTTTATTTCACTAAGCATATGTTAATGCTAGGTATTATCGAAAATTAATAAATCATTTTAATCAGTTTAAAACTCTACAATATCTAATATCTCTTAATTTTATTTCATACTTCCTACTCTTAAAATGTTTTGACTCTTTTGAATTATTTCTGAAATTGAGTAATAGTAAATTGCTACTGCTATTATGTTTTCATCTAGTCCTTCTCTATGTCATACTCCTCTATAACTTTAATTCGTTTATAGCTAATAAGATTAACCTTTTACTATTAATTATAAGTTTGAACCTTCTTAGAACTAGTATTAAGGAGAAAAGAGTTAAAAATATGGGATACATTGAGTTAGAAGTTTGCATGTTATGTCATAAATTTATTTATTTTCAGGTTTTACTCCAGGAATTTCAGAAGTATAAATGCATTATCCGTGTTAAATTTAGAAATCAGCAGGAACCCAATTTCAGTGATATTTAGGAATGTGCAAAGAAGGATCTATAATATCTTGAATTCTACCTTCACCTCTTTAAAGTAATTTAGCATTTCTAAAATCATTTATATTTTATCTAAATATATCAAACTATTTTTCAATCTCATTTCTTTAATCTTCTAATACATTTTTTTTTAAATGACTGCCACTATATTGTTATTTTTTAATTCTTACAACTGTGATATTTACTCTTAAGGTTAAAAATTCTTAACGAATTACTTTGTTTGAGATTTAAAAACGAGAGTATTTATATTAATTTCTTAAATGATTTCAATTTACTAATTACCACTAAGTTAAGCTTCTAATTTTATGTTCTATTGAATGTTTGGTTCTATCTTTTTTTCATTTACACTTTCGTTATAGTTATCGCTTTGAAGCAACTATGTTCCATTTTTATTTTTGAAGAATTGTTAATCTTTATACTGAAATTAATTATGATATAAGCGTAACTGAAAACATTATATTTTAAATTAAAAAGTAAAAGAATGATAATATCTCTTATTATAAACTATCAATAATACTTATTTAATTTAGTTATTTGTTCATCTAACAATCATTTCGAAGTTTAAACAAAATTTATATTTTATAATTTTAGTATTTTTTATAAAAAATAGGTACTAATTTAAATATTAAAGTTACTTTATATTAGAACTAACTGCTTTATTTATAAAATAAAATTATTATTTAACTAAATAAACTGTTTAAATGTATATAGTATGCTTTATTTTCTTTTTATTCTATTTTAAATTTATTATAGTTAGAAATCTTTGTAAACAGCATATTTGCATCTATCTTAATATATGCATGAAAATTATAATTAATTTAAATTATAATATATTTAAAAAGAAATTTATATTATTAATATTAAAATAAATGTAAATAAATAAATAAAATTGACAGAAGTAAGATAAACATATGATAATAATATATTAGCTAAGATATTAAAATAAATACTTTTAAATTAGCTAAAATTATTTAATTATTTTAAATGTTTCAGTAAATTTTATTATTGTGTTTAAAGCTTAAAAAGCATTAAATAAACTAGTCAATAGAATTTTCTAATATTTATTTAAAAAAGATATAGTTTACTTATAATATGCAAAAATGATATATAAAAAATGTAAAAAATAAGTGATCATAGATTTTTTACATTTGCAAAACAAAATAAAAGTTTTTATTATTTAAAATGATGAGAATATTTTTTTAAGTTATGTAAAATTTATATGTGATAAATAAAAGATTACTAAGAAAAGTTATTAACTAAATCTAAAAAAAGTAAAATGTGAGACTAAATTAAAGTTTTATTTGAAGAAATTTAATTTAAATATGTTTTCTTTTAAATTAGATGAATTGTAAAATTAAATGATGTCATTAATTATACTAATTACAAAGTTAAGTGAAACTTAATTACAGGAAAGCGAAGAATTTTCATATATTTTATACAAGAAAGTGCAATATTATATAATAAAATGGCACCTAAGAAGCAATAAACCTAAATCAATCTTCTTCTAATTAATATTAAGATACCTTAATTAGAATTTTATCTTTATAAGCTGAGAATAAAAAAACTTAAAGACGCAGTTCAGAAACTAATTTAGCAAACAAACAACCTAGATATTAAAATTAACTAACTCCTATAAAATAATAAATAATTAACAAAGAATTTAGCTTAAAAGCTTCTACACATTTTACTAATCAGAAATTAAAAGATCAGAAGAAAAATTATAAGAAATTCGAAATATCAATTAAATAAACCACGAGCAAGTTATGATTAAAGCTATTCACGATCCAATAGATATTGTGCGATCAAATTTAAATATTATAGATATCTAATCAAAAAATAAAAAGAAAACAAGTTATGTGCTGATTCTGTAGAAAATAGGGTGATTAAAAAAGAACTGTTGTGATACCATAAATTTCAAAAATTACGAAAATCAAAAATTCTGAAAAAACCTAGCCAAGGTATATTGTATAAAAAAAATTGATTAAAGGAGAAAAACTTCTCAACTAAATAGTAGATACATAAAGAAGAAGTAACAAGCAAATATTTGGTAAGAACTGAGATTGGAATAAAAAACCAACAGTAAAGCAAGGATAGATTCGCCGCATCAGATATGCTATTCAAGCATATGAACCTGGAGAAGAAATAGACGGTTTCAACAAGTTTTATTATGATTTTTGAACCTTTTTTTAAATTAATATAATTAATTTTATTTTTATCTATTTATAATATAAACATAATACAGATTACTATAAATTCTATGCTTTTGTAAAAATTAAAAATTATTTTTCTCTTTTTTCTATTTAATTATGATTAAAGATAATTCTATTTAAAATTTTTAATTAAAATTAATATATTAAATAAAAAATTATTATTCCTCTTTTAAAAATTATTTTAAATCTAGATATCTATAAGTTGAATACATAAAATATCATAAATAATAACAAATATAAATATTTTTGATATAATATTTAATTTTAATTCCTTTATTAAGTAGTATAAATATCTTAAGAGGGCATTTATTATTTAAATTGTTTTACATTTAATTATTAACTAATTTAATTACCTTTTTTATAATAATATTCAAGATAAATCCTAAAATGCTTTAATTAAAATTACACTTTTAATAAGAGAAAGAAATAATTAGTTTATCATTTTAATTTTAAATTTTGTATTTAATTTTTTTTATCTTTACCTTTTATCTATTTTATTAGCATGTTTTTACAAAATAAAAAAATTAATTAAAAAATGTTTCTAATTTACGTTGATTTACTAAAGTAAGGATAAATAATAATTAAATTAAATTATCGAATATAAAAGGATTGAAAGATTAAATTAAAAAACTAGTTATTAATTTAAGTTTTAAATTATTATTTATTAATTAACTTTATAATTAAAAAAATCTTATTATAGAGTGTGTAGCCCTTCAAATAGGGCACATCTCCTTAAAAAATTAATTTTTTAATTCTCTTTAAATCCAAATATTCTCATAGCAAATTCTCTTCTAATTGCCGCCAAGGTTGGGATTCCAATTCTCTAAAGTACAGGATGCCAACAGGCAATTACAGATAGACTTCCAACTCATGATGAGGAGATTAGTCTAGTCCAACATTTAGAAAGTTTGCTTCTCAATCTTTTAATCTTTGTTAAATTCTTCTCGTAACCTTTAGAGACAAGGCCCACTCTATTTAAATAAAATTATTTCTTAATAATTTAATAAAAAAAGTAAATTTTACCAAAATTAACTTTACTCTTTTATAAACTTGAATAATAAATTTTAGTATTTAAATTTAAAATTTTGATAATTTTAATTTAGCTAAATATAATAATAATAGGATAAATTAAGTTTAGCAATTATTGAGGATTTTCACCTTTTCATGCTGGAAACCAGATTGCTATGGCGTTAAAAATAAAGCTTTAAAGGTCTCTCTTCCTCTCTCCTCCTACTGCTCATGTCATTTCCAATTCTATCTTCATTTCTAATCAGATTTTCTCTTGTAGATGAAACCTAATTCATTTAGGTATAATCTCTCTCTGATTTGTCTCTATTTTATTTGTTTTTTCTTCCTCTGATGAGCTTGTATTCTTCTTTATTTATTTCAATACTACGTCTTGAAATTTTGGAATTTCATGCAGCGTCTTCACAAGTATTTTGATGAATTGCAGTAGTAACAATTTTTCACTTCTTTTTTTAGTTTACCCCTAGTCTTCATGTTGGTCTCTTCAATCATCATTTGATCTCCCCTTTGTTCATCTAGCTTCTTTTCTAATTTTTCCAGTCTGTAACTCAGATCAGATTGTTTCTGAAGCTAATTTTAGGATTAGTTTATCTGGTCTTAGGATATTTCAGAAAGCGCTTAGTTCTCTTTCTTAGGACATAAGTCTGGATTCTATTCCTTCCGCTAGGCTGAGTTGTTCCATAAGCTTCTCATTATCCTTCCTCAGTTTCCTAACCTCTTCCTGGAGGTTCAGAACCTCTTTGATGAGCTACTCCATGCTCATCTGGCCAGAAGGATTAAATTCTGACACCTCGTGGTGAAGAGCAGACTTCATCTGCTTTTTTGGCTTTTCCTCCGATGTAGGACCTATTACGTGAGTTGCTTTCTAGGATTTCTTTTGCTCTTCATATCCTGTTTGAATTTCAAGTTGTTAAGATTAAGAAGAAGGTTAAGGTTAAGAAAAAGACTCTGGCCAAGATTGGATTCAGGTTTCATCTCCAACATTTGGAAGTGGTGTAGAAACCTCTTTTGAATCCTTGGATTTTTTATTTTTAGTTAAATATAATAAAATAATAATAAACATTATAAAATTTAAATGACTAAATTTATCTTAACTAATTATAGTTTAAAATATTTTTGTTAGTACTTTTATATAAATTAATTTCATTAATTCAAGTATGAAAAAAATAAAACCTATTTAATTATAAAAAATATATCAATTAATTTTAGTAAAGTTAGTTTATTAAAATTGTAATAATTGCTTATACTTTTAAGACAAATATAAGAGTTCAAAATAAAATTTTAATACCTGATGATTAACACAAATGTTCAAAAAACTGAAATTAAGTAAACAGCGAATATCAGAATCGATGAGATAGAAACAAAGTTCAACTAATTCGTAGAGCTGACGGAAAGCATATTTCTCTAAAAGATATCGATGAATGATACGATGGATGTGGAACAACAACCTACGATTAATTGCTTTTCCTATAGGAAAATAATACGATGATGATAATCAAATGGTCAGGACATAAAGTGATAAATTTTTTCCGATTTAGACTAAAAGAAGAGAGAATCATAGAAAACTAATGGATAAATATATTCAGATTTTATTCCAATTAAGAAGGATAATTCGAAGGAAAAAATACTCTAACTAAACAAAGAATCTCCATTTATCTAATAAGCTGTTAATGAATTCAATAAGAAATGATTAGGATTCTACCTATCGAAAACTATTAGAAAGAACAAACCAAAAATCATCAAGACTTATGCATGACATGATCCAAGAAATTTGAAGTTAATGTATTTTTTACAATAAACTTTTAATTCGTGATGAACCAAATATATATGAAATCTAGTTAATTAATCACTATTATATATTATAAAATTGAGATTAATTCTTTAACAAATTATTAGTAAAATAAACATTATTTTCAATTAATTTAAAATTTTTATCTATGAAGTAATAAAGTTAGAAAATAATAATTTTAGAATAAATTCTAATTTAATTATATATGCTATATAAAGTCAATTAAATGGATTATTATTTTAAATAAAAATGCTTATTTTTAAATATTTCTTTTTAACATAAAATTGTTTTTTTATAAATCTAAAATAAGAAATTTTGTTTTTATTTACAATAATTTTAATTTATGAATATAGCAATTATTTTTTAAGTAATGCTTAAAAATTAAAAAATGAATATCAAAATAAAAAATAATATTATAAGAAAAAGTTAGATATCAGCAAATACTTTTTGGACATTTATAAATTATCTATTAAAATAAAAATCTTTAAAATACTTGAAATTCTTATTAATTAATATTAAAATGTTCAAATAATTCTAAAATATATAAAATAAAATATTTAAAAAACATTAATAAAATTAATAAAAATATCTAAATAAGTTAAATATTATTATAATAAGTTTTGAATAGAGATTGATTAGTAATTTATTTTATAAACAATATTTAAGCAGATAATTAAGTAAATAAAGTATAAAGGAAACTTAAATATTCATACATAATACTTGAAATTTAATAATACTTTACTTAAGATTGATTTTAGATATAAATTTATTTCTTTAAATTTTTATTTAAATTATTCTTAAAAATGTTTTACTAAAATTTTTCTTTTAAAGGGATATTGGGTTAAAAGTTATAATTAGCTTGAAAATTCTTATTTAAATTAAAAAAATTATATTTCAATTATTTTGCACATTTTTAGTATAACATATTTAATTTTTAAATAAATCTTTCCATTTAATTAACTGAAATTCTGGTACTAGGAAGTACTCGTGTGAAGTACCGAGCAAGAATCTTGGCAGGAGTTAAGAGATAAAAGATTGGAGAGAGGGGCAACAATTATTTTGAAAAATGCCAGGTATAAAGTCTCTTAAGATGGCACTTCGATCACGGACTATAGAAGATAATATTTCAAGAGAATACTATCACTGGGAAAGACTTAAATAAAGAATTTTTTAAGAATTAAAGCATATTAAAAGAGCTGTGTGTGATATATTTAATGAAATTTATAATTTATAAGCATTTAATTTTATTAAATAGGATATTTTAAGATAAAATAGCAAACATAAATGATTTATTTATTAACTTTATATCAATATTCTTAGAAGCTTTTATTTATCAATTTATTTATGAACTAGCTAATTAAAAAATTAAAGAAATGTTTATTAGATATTTTTAAGAAAAAGCGTATCAATTAATGAAATAAAATAGATATATATTTAATTAATAATTATATTATCTTATTTTTGATTTTATAATTATTTTCTAGATTTAATGCTAATAATAAACTTTCTCGTAATTATTCAATTTTTAAATTTGCTCAATGACTTATTCCTTTTGTTAAAGTATAAAAAAATAAGGTCTAACTTAAGAATTTTATTGTTAGATCTGTATATAGCGAAATAGATAATTTTTTCGATTTTTTTACATTTTGCTTTATAAAATTGTTTCGTTTAGAATAATTTGAAAAAATATTAAATGGAATATAATAAAAATAAAGTTTAAGAACAAGTAAGCTGTCAGGAATGCTAACTTGCTTAGCTGATAGAATTAAGTATCTAATCTTAAAATAAAAAATAACTAAAAATAGTCATTAAAGCAAGTAAAAAATTAAATAAAAAGATGAAAAGGTATGGAATGAAAAATCTATTAATAAATAAAATAAAACTTTTAAGAAATAATAGAAAATATTCTTAAAAATAGAGATAAATCAATCTACAGAAAGTCAATAAATACTTCTATTAGTTTAAATTCTATTATGATACTTTAAAATAAAAAAATATATCAACAAAGAAATAAAATATATAAAAAGTAAAATAAATTGGATTTTAAGATAAGTGACTCATTCGAATGTTAAATCTTTAATAATATATACACGAGATTTATCTTTTAATCTATGCTAATAGTTACAAAATAAATTAAATAATTTGCTTCTATTCAAAGAATAAAATAGTAGATATCAAAATAATTATTTTTAGAAAAGCTAGAGATATGGCAACAATCTTTTATGGATGTAAAATTACTCAATATTTCTCTATGCAAACTTGAAAGCATTGAATCTTTTTTTTATAGAATTGGAAGAATAAAATTTAACTTTTCTAGAAATGTTAACAATGTTAGAAAGCATAGAAATATACTCCTCAGATAAAAGGCTAAATTTTATTAGATTATTATCTAAACTTGAAATAAAAATAAATAAAAATCTAAAGCAATAAATAGAATAATAATATTCTTAAGCAATACTTGCAATTTTAAGGAAACTAAATTGAAACTATTAGTATATATTATAATAGTTAAAGTCATCTATCTATATATTTATGTCCTAGTTTAATTTAAATGCATTTGTTTTAGCTTTAAAATTTATCGGATTTAATGATAGATAAAATAAACGCTAGAAAAATAAAAATTTTAGACTTTTAAGAAGTTTCAATCTCCTCTTAAGTACTTTTTAACTTTTAATTTCCAAATCTATAAGAAACTAGACTAGTTGACTGTAAGAATTTTAACTAAAGAAATTTAGAATCACTGCTATAAAACTCACTTAATTTGGAGAAAATAAATTTTCTTAATTTAGATAAATTATAGAAGGAAGATTATAAATTAATAGGTATTTATGACTAAAACTTAAAAGATATAACAATATTCTCAGAAAATGATTTAGATGAAGAGTTATAAATAATATTCTAAAATTGTAGGAATTGTACTTAAGTATGACTTAAACTAAAATAAAATAAAAAAGAAATTTTAGAAACTATTAAAGAAAACTGCCTATTTTTATAAAGCTTTAGCTTATCTGATTGCTAAGTTAATGGCGAAAATTGAATACAAGAAATTATTAAATTACAAAAATTAAGAAGATTAAGTCTTGATAACTGCAATTTATTAAATACTGATGTAATTTAGATAATAAAAGATGAATAAAGATTAGCGTTTTTAAGCTTATAAAGAAATTAAGATATTACATAAAATGCTTTTCCTATTTAAGATGATTACGGAAAATATTTTCCATTATATAATATCTTAGAAAATTAGACCTAAGAAGTTATAAATAAATATAAGAGCAGTCACTATAAAATCTGAAGCTGAAATAAAGCAAAATAAATATAAGTTTTGATTATGGCTATATACATCAAGGACAGAAAGAAATAGATTTTGATTCGCAAAAATTTTTAAAATTCTAACTTAAGTAAATTAATTAATTATTTTTCTTAGTTTAAATTTTTTACATTAATAATATTTCCTTTTTTTAATTAATTTCCCTTAATTTTATTAATTTTTTTCTTATTTTATCTAATAAAAAAGCCTCCACGCGGGCTCGAACCACGGACCTTTCGCTTACTAAGCGAATGCTCTGCCAACTGAGCCATAGAGGCTGTTAATAAACATATCTCAATTATTACTTAAACTTATTTTTCCTTATAATTGCATAAAATAGTGCTTTATTTATTACCTAACCTTGTTAGCATTTTTTATAAAAATATTAATAGCAAAAGGTATTAAAATTTTATTTAAAGGGTGTATCAACTAAGTTAATAGAACTTAAATATACAATGAGTATTTAATTTAAGATTTTAGTAATACAATTGTTTATAAGGAATAACATGAACAATTATTATAAATTTCAGTAGTTTAAGTTATATTTACTATCATTTTTATTAATCTACCTATAAATGTACTGTTAAATACTAAATTATAAAGTTAACCTAAATATAAGAATTATTAGACTTAATAAAATATTTATTATTTTTACTTTATATTTTAACTTCAAGTTTCCTTTGATAAAGCTATACTATTAAATAAAATTTATTTCCACTTTCCTTGCTTAATTTCATAAAAATACAATTTCCATAACTTTGAATATAATACCATCTTAGGTGATAGGTTTTGAATAATTATAAGAGATTTCATCCATTTTGTCTCCATGAGCTATCATTTATTTGGAGTCATAAGCGAAAGTTCTACTTAGATTTCCATCACTATATCAAATAAAGAAATTTTACTCTTTTTTTGAATAAGCAATACTAGAAAAATTTTTTCCTGAAGTAAAACACTTAATTCTCTCCATTATCCCTCCATTAAAGAGCAAGAATAAATGGTTTATAAACCCGTCTTTTAATCACAATTATATACTCCAAAAATTAAAAATTTTCGTTAGTAAGACAAAATCCAAAAATTCTTACTGTTAATGGTAAATCTCTAGACAAGGAGTAAATTATTATGTTCTCATTTTAAAAACTTCGTGTGATTTAGTTTCTTCTCCGCCTATTAAGGAAATAAAATTTTTATTATTAAAAATAGATTTGTGACGATTTCTCTTAAAAATAGTATTTAGTTCCTATGATTTAAATTAATCTTATTTTTAGCAAAACTGTAAATCTTTATAGGTATTATTATAACCTCCTGAAATTATAAAAAAGTTATTTTTTATCTATTCTATATAATAGTTATTATTTATAACATTTTAGATACAATTTAATGGTTTTTTTCGCTATCTTACCACTTATAAGATTGTATGAAGTTAAACGTTTGTCCCTTATTTAAGATTTGAAAAGAGTTAATACTTTTATCTCAGAAATTAGGATTTATTTCATTTTTTTTAATCATTAAAGGTATTTTGCAAATTATATTTCTTATTTAGTTAAGTTAATTTGAATTTTAGCCATTTTCCTAAGAAATAGGATGTTCATGATTAGCTTAGATTTGGAATGAAGTTGAATTAAATAGTTTATAATATAAGTAATCTAATTAAGTTATGATCTTTATAATGGTTATAAATATTTTAATTTAAATAAATAAGGTTTTAATTTTAATGAATTTAAAGTTAATAAACTCATATTTTTTAAACATGATTCTAAATTTTTATAATGTAATCATAAGATTTTAGTTTTTTTAAACTTTTTATAACTAAATACAGTTTTATATATATAATAAATAATTTAGCTTTTTAATGATTTTTAGTAATTTTTTAATATTTAAATTAAAAACATTTAGATAACCTAGAAATTATATTTAATTAATATATTTATTTTAAATAGTCTTGACAGCAATTCTAATTAAGATAAAAATAATGTATGATTAGATTTAAGATTTTGTTAACTTCTAAGTTCTTAAAAAAGTAATTTTAATTAATTAAAATAAATTATTGCTAATATATCTTATAAGGCTTTAAATTGAAAACTTATTTTATATTTAAAATACTTAAGATAGAGTTTAAATTATTCTAAACATAAATAAAAATAGAATAACTATTATGCTTAATTTTATATTTATATTTAGTAATTTTTAGCACGGTAAGTTTATATTTTAAATATTTGATTTGAATAATTAGAAATTAAATTAATTTAATTAATATATTATTATTTAAGTATTTTATTAAAAAATTACTAATATTTATTCTTAATTACCTAACTATTATTAAATCATCTTTAGATAAAATAGAATACTTATTATTTATTTTTCTACTACTTTAGTTTAATCATTATTTCATTATACTCATTATTATTAATTCCTATAGTGCTCAAACCAAATTTTCCTTACTATTATAATCATGTTAAATAATAAAATAATTTAATATTTTATTAGTTATATTTATTTAAACTTATAATCTAAAATATAAAAATATATTTATTTTTTCATAATTATGATAAAAATTATCTTTTTTAGTTACTTTATGAGATAATAAGAATCTTTAATATTTAATTAAATAAGAATAAGTTTAATTTGCTTTCAATTATAAAATTTGCATTAAAATAAAAAATAAATGTTTAATAATTTTAGTAATAAGTTATAAGCAAAAATAAATATATTAAAAGATTAATTTATATAACTTTTTAGTAAAGTCAGATATATATTTTTAGTTATAAATGTGTGCTCTTTTTATTAAAATTATTGATATCTTTAAATTTATTTTTATATACTGTATTTAATTAAATGCTACTATACTTTTAATAGATATTTTCATACTATCATAGTAAATAATATATGCAATTCAAATTCTTAAATTATTTATAAATATCAAAATAAAAGTTTTATCCATTACAAATTTATTATAATCCTTCAATTCAAAAACTTTTACCTAAAGTACTTAAATAATCAAACATATATTATTATTTACTAAGCTAGGCTATTTATATCATTTTATAGAATATTTAAGAAAAAGTTATTTAAATTATGAAAACAGCTTTATAAAAAAGAAAACAGTTAAATTGGATTATTAGGAGAAAGTGTACAATGAAAAAGAAGAGCCAATTCAAACTTAGTCGTGAAATAATTTTAAATAAAAAAGGATAAAAATATTCAAGAAAAAGATACAGAAGAGATAATTCTTGAGATCAAATTATTTAGATTAAAACAATTAAAGAACAAAGTAAATAAAAATTTGTAAAATTAATTGAAGAAATCAGTATAATATATATATAGACAAAATGGAAAACTTCTTGTAAAAAACCTCTTCTCAAAAGGATTCATCTTACGAGCAATAAAATATATTTTAAGCACTCCAATTGCTGTAATAAGAAAATTTCAACCTCCTAAGAACAGTTCAAGAACTAGAAAGAAAAATAGAGCACCCGATGTACAATTAATAAGAATAAATGAAAAATGAAAATAAATAGACAGGAAACAACAAAATAGAAGAGTTAGAGAAAAAATTCGACTAATTCGCAGAACTAACTGAAAACATATTTTTGCAAAATATACAGGGGAATGATCCTATGGATGTGGAGAAACAGCCTGCAATAAAAGATATTCCCTATAGGAAAATACTGCGATGCTGATACTGCAAGAGACCAGGACACAAAGTTAGAAACTGCTTCTAATTCCAATAAAAACAGAAAGCAGAAAATTTAAAGCTATGAAGAACCATAAGTAAACTATATTGCACTGCGGAAGGAAGAATTTATAGAAGAAAGATGTACGCAGGGCATGAAATTCTAGAAGACGTGATTATAGCAGGACAAAGAAGAAATGAACAAATGCTTGGAATGAAGATTGATTGAAGCAAGATTACGAAAATAAAAAAAGGAGAACACAGCACAGATAGATATGTGCTTCAAGAAGAAGACCCAGAAGAAGACTGGAAATGGAAATTTTAACGAAACTATTAAACTTTAAAAAGTGACGAACCTTATTGATAGGTGGGATCACTATAATTAATTAATTATTATTATATTCACTAGCAAATATTTAGATTCCTTTCAAATAGAGTAATTGTCATTCTTCAGATAGTTAATAAATTCTTTACTAATATTAATTAAAAGGGTTAGGGTCATCTTTAATTAGAGGAAATGCTTCCTAAAATTAAATATAATACAAATTTTTATATCCATCGCTCAACTGTACATGTCTTCATCTGAATCAATTTTAAACTGAGATAGTTTTTCTTTCTCTTCTATAAACTAATAAAATTTTTCTTCCATCTTCTTGTAATTTTTCTCCAGTTCCTTTAAATAATTCTAAGGTCTTTATTGTCCTTTTGAAGTTTTTAATTTTGTCACTTTTAATTACCAAGATCCTGTTTGAGTAATGTCACACTTGAGTCTACCAATACCGACATCTTTCTGTAAATACCTCCAAAGCAGTTTCAATATAGTCTCCTTGATGTTCCACATTTTTTTCGGTACTGCTCAAGCACTCTTCTTAACTTTAGACAATATCTCCATTAATGCCCAGTCTTTTGAAAACAATAGCAACGCTTTATTTAGGGTTTGAAGTAAAGTTTTTATTATGTTTACATTTTTTGTTCAATTTCCATATTATCTGTTTGAGGTTAGTGTTTTTCGATTTTTAATTGGTTCTTCTCTTCAATTTTATATGGATTTGCTGCTAGGATTTTTCTACCAATACAAATTTTGAAGTTAAGGATTCAATTTAAAACAAAATTTAACTTACCTAGCCTCCATCTTCCTTTTTTATCTTAAAAAAGAAGCTTAAGATTCTAGTTTTCTCACTTCAGACTTTAAATTTTTGTATTTATTTTTTCTAAAAAGGAATAAAGCTAAATATATCTTGCTAATGGATTTTCTCAAGCCTTTTAAGCTTGTTAGAAAATTCAGTATTTCCCAATCTTTAACAGGAGTAGATTTATCTTTTTTGAATTCTTGGTTCTTTTTAGTTAACTGAGATTTAAGATTGATCTATTAGGTTAGAATTTAAGATTTAGATTGTCTGGTTTTTTCCACTTTGATTAGATTATAAAATAAAGTACTGCTTTCTATTTTATGATAAAATTAGTGACTAGTTGAATTATTATAGCTAGATATATAATAAAAAAGTAATTAAAAAGATGAAAATATAGTTGAAAAGATAATTAATAAAATAGATATTTTACTAATAAATGTTTTAATTTATATAATGATTCTATTCCATAAATCTTTCAACCAGGCATTAAAAGTAAGTCTAATGTATTTTTTGTTTATTTTATCTTTAAACATTATTATAACTTTATACAATTTAAGAGAAGAATAATGTATAATTAGTCTTAGCTAAACTATGAACTTTATTATATAAATTATAAAAAAGGAATAAATTGCTTAATTTTTATTTGAATAGTCTTCCTTAAATTATATTAGATATATTTTATACTAAGCATTTGCTTCTTTTAAGATTTAGCTAATTCTAAATAGATCAAATTAGATAAGATAGTTTTCTTTATTATTAGCTTATTTAAATATTTTTCATTTCTAATAAATTAAATCCGCATTAGTCTAGTGGTTAGGATATTCGGCTCTCACCCGAAAGACCCGGGTTCAAGCCCCGGATGCGGAACTATTTTGTTATTCCTTCTAATTATATAAAATTAAAAACGCCAAACGTGGGGCTCGAACCCACGACCACTAGATTAAGAGTCTGACGCTCTACCGACTGAGCTAGCCGGGTTTTACTTTATAAAAGTGAAATAGCTTAAATATTAAATAAATCTATCTAAAGTTATAAATTATTATTTAACTATATTATTTATTTAATCTCCTTATTTTTGCTTTATAACAAAATTATAACTAATATTATACCTTTAAAATAATTTTATTTAAACCTTAATTATTTAAGCTTAATTTATAATTAAGTTAAGGAGCTTTTTAATTTAAAATATTATAGGAATATAATTAAAAATTAATTAATATCAGTTTTATATTTTCTTTTACACTTTAAAGTTAATTTTTATTCAATGTGACAAGATGTTTGGAAACATAGACAAATAATCATAAAGCTTCTCAAATATTGAATATATTTTCCTTGTAATTAGATTTAACTTTTAACTTTAATAAACTTTATGTATTATAGATCCATAGAATTATTTATTTTAATATTGGTTTATTATATATATTTTTTAAAACCGCCATAGTTGTTCGAAGGTGAACAGCAAGGTCATCTTCATCAGAGGTAGGGGAAGTTAAGTACCCATAATCGATTTTATGTCTTCCTCTACTTTGGTTTGGCCTCGAGACATAAGATTCTTAGACCTTCGACACTGGCTTGGCTTAGTTTATTTTTAATTCTGGAAATAAAAGGAAATAATATTGCGAGCTTCATCAGAGGTGGGGAATTTAAGTACCCATAATTGACACATGTCGTCCTCTGCTTTGGTGATGCAATGAGACACAATCCTACCATGTCCTTGGACCTCCAGCAAGTATTAAAGATTACGAGTATTCTAAAATTATATCAGTATTGAACATTTTTATCAGTACTGAATAATTATACCAGTATTGAACAAGGTTTATCAGTATCTGATAATTTTATCAGTAACAAACATTCTTGTCAGTATGAAACATTTTTTAAAGAGCTGCGCACCAACGAGAGTGCTACGCGCTCTATAATCAAATTTATTTATTATTATTATTATTTATATAATAAAATGGATGACGGCCGCTATCAGGAGAGATAATAAGTTATTTGGTGCGTGTATACTGCATTGAAAGTAATCTCACACTAGATATCATCACAAAGAAGAGTGGACAAGTTCGGAAGAGGCAAGCTTAACTTTTCCCAGAATTCTCGTTGCAATATGAAAGTTTGACTGATGTGACGCTTATGACTTATTCACTAATTCTCCTTTGGATCTTATTCAAGAAGACTTGAACATTTGTTTCAAAATTAAAGAATAATTATTAATAAGTAGACTTTTCATATGGAGAAGCTGACATGACGCATTGACAGCTAGAAGGATAAAAAGAAGTATAAGAACATTTTTTCTTAATATTAAATATTAATATTGAAAGAGTTGCGCACCATCGAGATGTTACATTCTCTATAATAATCTTTATTCGCTTAATTTTTTCCAACTTTGTTCTGTCTATAAATTTCCTATAGTGTAAAACTCAAAGCAAAAAAGGCCTTTACATTTTTTTCATTCTGAGAATTATTTTTATATTCTCTACTTCTTTATAGCAATTTTTTTAAATTTTTCATTTTTTTTTCAAAACACTACTATCCCTTATTTTTTTATTTTAAACCATTCCAAAAATCTCCTGCAGTATAAAACTTAGAGCGAAAAATTTTTTTTACGCTTTTTGCAATTTTGATAGTATCTTTATACTCTCAATTTTCATTATTAAAAAAATTCCCCTTCTTTAAAATATCTATCTTTTAAATTTATTCCAAATTTTTTCCGTCCCATAAATTTTCCTGTAGTATAAACCTCTAAATTAAAAAAAGCGAATTTTTTATTTTGCAATTCCAGGCTTTAATATTCCAAAAAATTATAGAAAACAATGATATAATAATTTACTATCGTAAAAAATAATTTTATAATCGTAAAAATATTATAATATACATAAAAATACAAAATATAAGATGATATTATCTAAAAAATCCTCAGAAAATAATAAAATCAAAGAAAAAACGTAACTTAAAATTAAAACTTCCAAAACTTAATTTAAAACAACATACTAAAAACGAAATACTGAATAATAAACATTTTTTAAATGCAAAATAAATAATAAATATATAATTAAAAAATAACTTTGCCAGTCCAATCCAAAAGTTTTTCTTTTATTGTTAACTCTCATAAAAATATAAACATACTTAAAAATTTTACTATCCTAAAATTTTTGTGAAACTTAAAATATAATCAAAGTAACAAAAATTTAAAAATTTAATAAAAAACCAGATCATTTTAATTATCCTTCTTTATTAAGTACTATACGATAAATTTAGCTAGACCTTTTATAAATTAATATATATAATTTAAAAAATTTTTAAAAACCTATAAATATAATCTACCATAATAATCTTTACTTTAAAACCAATAAATAATATGAAACTTTGTAATAACTAAAAAAGGCATAAACACATTTAATGTTAATAAAAACTTAATAACTTTAAACTTATAAACTCCTATAGAACAATTATGCAAATGACTTTATCTAATTTACATAATTAACTTTAGTCGTAAAAATTAAAATTTATATGTACTTGCACACTCATTTTGCAACTTTCCACTTTCTTACAGTTTTGTCCTTGGCTCCAGATACCAACTATCTATTGTCCTTACTCAATGCTATAGAAAATATTAATTCTGTATGCCCTTTAAGAGTCTATATACACTTACCCGTATTAAAATTTCATATCTTAATCGTTTCATCATAAGATCCAGAAAATATAACACTCGAATCAGTACTAATCTAAATACATGATACACCATTTGTATGCTCTTCCAGAGTTCGATTAAACTGACAGTTGAAAAAGACCAGATCTTTATCGAATTATCAGGATATGCTGAACCAGATACAATTCATTTCATGTCACTTGTTAAAGCTACAGATGAAACGTAACTCGAATGACCCCTCAAAGTTCTCGTAGAATTTCCAGTCTGAAAATTCCATATCTTTATCGTCTTATCTAAACTTCCGGAGATAATTCATTTCATGTCACTTGTTAAAGATATAGATATAACTGTAGACTAATGACCCCTCAAAGTTCTCGTACAACTTCCAGTCTGGAAATCCCACATCTTTATCGTGGTATCGACACTTCCAGAGACAATTTATTTCATGTCACTTGTTAAAGCTACAGAGGCAACTGAATTCAAATGCCCCTCCAAAGTTCTTAGGAGAGTATCAGTCTGGAAATCCCAAATCTTTATCGTCTTATCGTAGCTTCCGGAGACAATTCATTTCATATCACTTGTTAAAGCTACATATTCAACGTAATTCGAATGACCCGTCAATACTTAGTCTAAAATATTAAAGAATTACCTTGAGATTAGTCGTATAAAATTTTATTAACCAGCTTTTAAAAGCAGAGGTTGGGCAGAATTTCGTATTTTAATAGAAGAAGGGGCATTGTTCCAAGGGACTAATTTCGTTGCTTTAATATTTTTCTTAAAAAAATACTTTTAGTAAATTGTGCTTCTTTTTTCTCCATTTTTAACTTTTTATAACTGATTTTAATAATTTCTAAATTTAAGTAACTGATCTTAATAATTTTCCTTATTTATCTTCAATGCAATTAAATAATTAAACTATTTATTTATTAAGATACTTATAAGTACTCTACTATAATAAAATAGTTTAAAAATTCTACCTTTTTACCTTAAATCAGACAAATATAAAGTTAATTTTAAAATAGTAAAGAATACAAAGCTTTTACAATTTAATTATTTTATATCTTTTTACATTTAAACAAAAGGAAAAATGATTATATCAAAAGCTTTATAACTATGAATTTATATATTTATTATAATAACTTTACTATTCATTTATTAATCATAGCTTATTTGAGCTTTAAATAAAAGACTCTTTAATAAGATAGCCTTATTTCTTTATAAACTCCAATAAATGATAAACAAAATAATAAAATTGCTTTAAAAACTACTATTATTAATTATTCCTTTTCACTTCATTTAATCAAACAAATGAGTTCTTTAAAGTTTTAATTATTTAAATAATAAAAATAAGTTTCTTAGTTATTAGTTTAAATAGGAATAATATAAAAAGCATCAAATTATTTAATAAAAGTATTTATCTTTATAATTTATAAGAAATCATTCAATTATCTACTTTCTTACTATTTCTATTATATCTTTTATTTATATGAAACTATAAAAGCAAAAGAAGGCTAGTTAACAAAAGAAAAATAAAGTATAAATAGTAAAAATCTCAATAATATGAACTAACTACGAAAATCTAAAACATATTTCACCTTAATTTAGGAGTTCAGCTGATTTGCTTAAGAGCTGTTAGGTATTATTTTACCTTAAGAATTTTTAGAATTAAAAGAAAGAAAAAAGTTTAAGATATTTAAAGAATGGATGAATTATAAAGATAAGCTTGAAGTTAGCTATTTATTACTCTATAACACAAGTAAAGAGAAATGGAACATATCAGCTTTAATCTAAAGGTAATATTCAATAACGTTAAAGCTTAAAAAATAATATAACAAGAACTAGCTTTTAGAAAAAACCAAAAACATAATATAAACTTAAAACTAGAACTTTTAGAAAACAATTTAGAATAAAACTACCTAAGAAAGTTTAAAATAATTTAAAAGCTAATCGAATAGGAAAAGGTTAGTTTATGTAAGTATAAAATGCAAATTAAATCGAACAATCTTTATGTAATTATGATAAGAAAGTAATTCCTTCTTTCTTAAGATAAAATGAGACTGTAATATGATGAAAATAGGAATCTGACCAAATATCTAGTTTCGCTTTTAGGCTAGAATAATAGATAAAAGAAATTAAGAACTGTAAAAAAAGTTGAACAGAGTCGAATAATAAAAGAGAGGATTGTAAATTTAATTTGCTAAGTTTCATATGAAATTCTAAGGTTCCGCTTCTTTTAATTTCAAAGTATAATTAATTAAAATAGAAAGAAGCAGTATAAATTAGTTCAAGCGAAGATAAGTAAGTTTATAATTTCCCAACAATATCCCAATGAGTAATTTATCTTCCACAACAGGTTCTTTAATAAAAATCAATATCAAATAATAAGAAAAACTTTACTGAGTCTAAAGACTATATTTTTTATTTTAATGCTTATTGATAAACCTTATAATTCTATTTAATAAGAAGATTAGGATAATTTAAAGGTTAGGATTTTAGAACTGTTTTTTTATTAGATCTAGGAGTTACTGATGGAAGTAGATTTGTAAAAATATCTTAATCTAGTTTAAGAAAGTACAGTAAGTCATATATTTTATCTACTATATTAAAGCTTAATTATTGTTTTATGCGCTTTTACTTTTTTATCAATGAAGTAACTCTTCTTTGGCTTCCTTGTCTCTTTATCGCTGCTCTTTCCACTATCTCTTTTCTGATCCATTTTTATCTTTAATATGATTTAATATCCTAGCAAAATTTTAAGATCTACAAGTGAATAAAATAAATTTTAAGTATCATAAACTGATCATCAATCTTAAAATGGTAAGCAATTTAATAAGTGTTAGAAAAAGAGTGTCTTAACTAACCTAACAAGTGATTAATAGCTCTATGTTTTGACTGAAGATTGCACTGTTTTCTTGAATAAAAACATTTTATATTAATCCTAAATTGCTGCATAATTTATTGATTAATGAATCTTTCATGCATCAAGATCATTAAATGGATAATTATCAAATCATGAACGATGAGACAATTAAGAAAAAACCAGAAAGAGCGACTAAATTGTTATCCCATAAAAATAATGAAAAGGAGATCCCGGATAATCTGAAGCCACGTTAATCTCTGTGCAAAAACAAGAAGAAGCAATCACTCCTTTATACTCAAAGTTTTCTCCTAAAAATCTACATTCTAGAGAGGAAGTTGATAACCTTTAATCTTGAAGAAAGGAAATTATAAAAATACTGTAATTTGAATCTTGAAATATAGAAGATTATAATAAAAGATCTTATATTTAATGAAAAGAGCTCATAATTAATGAAAAGTAGACATTAAACTAATGAAATATACATTTGATATATTTATTTGATTATCCTTATTTATATAAATCTATTTATTTTCAAATCCTTAAACTTAGGTATCTTCGAATAGTTTGAAAGGCAAATAATTTAAGAAATTAAGAAGCTTATAGTAATAGTAAACCTTGTAAAAGAAAAGCAATGCTGAAGAAAATTATTTTTTGCTTGTTTAAATTTCTTTTTAAAATTAATTTAAACCATCCTTTGAAGAAAATAGCAAGATAGAAACTAGACATCAGAGATTATATTTTTTATCATATTATTTTATTACAAATTAAAATATTTTAAACTAAACACACTTCAAGTAAATTTTAAATTCTAATTAAGTCCTTACCATAATACTGAAATTAGCCTACTCTTTGAACTTCAAATTAGCATTCTAAACTTTTACCCAGTTTTTTAACTTTTAGCTTGTCATTATTTTCAACTAGAACTTTACGTTTTGGCCTTAAGATTATTTCCTTTGATCATATTCCAATACTACCTCAAACTTCTTTGCTAAAATTTGCTAAAAATAAATACTTTTTGCATTTTAATAAGTTACCTTACAATAAGTTATTAGGGCCATAAAGTATTATGATTAAAAAATTTGAAAAAATGAAATAGATCTAAGAAGGCTCTAAGAACTAAATTTAATAAAAGAAGCTAAAAGCCTAAGCAAGAAAGCTAGAAAAGAAAGATAACTGAAGAAAAAGAATGGAAGGGGCTTTGATTTGCTGCTTAATTAAACGAAAACTTAGTAAGGATATCAATATTACTAGTTAGTGAAAGGAATTTAGTGAAGATTTACGAAGAAGTTATGTCTGAAAGTAGTGGAAGAGCTGGGCTAGCTTTCATAGGTAGTTAAAAGAAGTTCTAAATAAAATTTGATGAAAGCACTAATTACATTTAATCTTCTGTCATGCAAATCTTATAATATGAAAGGAAAACAAGTATTTAATTTTATAAAAAAGAAAAGGAATTTATATAATTATCTTAAGGTTTAAATAAAGACATAGATTGCTAGAATATATGGAAAATATCCCAGTGAATACCATCTTATTGTAATATATAAGACAGAGAATTGTATAATAAGGTTTTTTATAAACTGTAACTATTTCAAGCCAATAATTGTAGAAAACATTAGGAAAAGGAATATTAGAAAAGAATAGCTCTAGATTTATAAAAAAAATAGAACGAAGATAAGTATCAAATTAAGCAGAAAATAAGGTAATCAAAATATTAAAAATGATAACCAAAATCTCACGTATTTCAAGCTAAAAATGTACTCATTAAATGAAACCAAAATATACAACTAAGTTTGAAATTAAGCTCTAATCATTTTTTGCATAAATTAAAATAATGAAACCTCAAGAATTTTAACTATTCTTTATTTATTCCTTAAAAACATTATTCATAATTAATACCAACTCCGCACTAGCTAATATCTTATTTATTAGAAACTACTTAAAGAAGTATACTGTATCGAATATTAATGGATTTATCAGCAAACGAGTCTCACAGAGATTAAGCTTCAACATATCTCAAAAATGTCTCAAACTTCATCTTTAATTCTTCAATTAAAGGCTGAAAGCTTAGCTTTATATTTAGTCATTCAAATTACTTGAACATTGTACCTTATACTTAAATATATTAACACTGATATAATAAACCCTTTAATGAAATAAAAGAAGAGGAAGTATGTCTTAAAGAAATAGCCATAACTAATAGATACCATATACTTCATAAGCTACTAAAAATCCTTTTAAATTAATAGAAAAATTTAGCTTAAATTTATGGAATGAGCTTCTAATTTAAGAGTTTAATCATGTACGAAGTCTAGGCTTTGGAATGCTTAAATAGAAAATAAAAGGACTACTATTTTAAGAGTTATGGAAATAATAGGTATAGTTATTAAATGATCTAGGAATTTAACTTTTAGTATCAGGCTTGTGAGTAAAAATCTAAATTATTGAATCATTGATAATTATTAAACTTACACTAAAAGTAAAAAACTTTAGCATAATTCTTTAAAATGGCTACTTCAAAGCAGACTTATGATTTGACGCTAAATATAATTATAAAAATTAAATTTAGTTAAATTAAAAAATATAGAAAAATATAAATTTTAAGAATATAATATCTTAAAATAGCAAAAAAGATTAAAATTAAAAATATCAAAAAATTAAAGACTTAACACTAAAAATATTTGGATAAATGTATAATAAAACTTAAAGAATAGTTAAAGCTAAATTTAAGAATGGTAATTAAACTATCTTTAAGTATTTAAAAATATCAATGAATTCTTAAAAATTATTTATTCCTATTTTATATGAAAAATTTATAAATAAAACTAAAAAGAGAAAGAATATAAATCTAGTAATTTGAATACTTTATAAATTGCTAAATTAAGCTTAAATTTTACATTAGATATAAATTTAATAAAATATAAGTAGATTATCAAATAAATATTATTAATACTTAAAAAGATTTACTATATAAAGTAGATTAAAATTACATTAAATATCCTTAATTTATATCTATCTCAGTAATATTAATTTTATATTTACTAACATTCTAAAAATATTTAATAAAACGCCGACTAAGGGACTTGAACCCTTGACCACCAGCTTAAAAGGCTGGCGCTCTACCGACTGAGCTAAACTGGCTTATTTAATATATTATATGTTTATTAAATATTATCATTATAGCAAATAAAATAATAAAAATGGAGAACACGGGTATCGATCCCGTTGCCTCTCGCATGCAAAGCGAGCGCTCTTCCATTTGAGCTAGTTCCCCTTTATATGAATGCATTTCCTTTTCTTAAATACATAAAATAGTGATTAAAAATAATTTTTATTATATATTAATAAAAAATTATAATTTATTTATCAATATTTTAATTATTTTTTATAAGTTTTAAAATATTTCATTATTAGATATTTATATGTAATTGTAAAATCGATATTATGATTGTGACTCTCTAAGATAATAAAATGATTATATTATTTTTATTATTATCCTTTTTTATTATATATAATTATTTATATCGCCATAGTTGTTCGAAGGTGAACAACAAGGGACGGCTTCATCATAGGTTGGGAAGCTAAGTACTCATAATCGACTTTATGTCTTCCTCTGCTTTGGCTTGGCCTCGAGACATCTGTTAATTCAACCTTCGGCACTGGCTTACTTTAGTTTTTAATTCTGGAAATAAAAGGAAATTATTTTTGCGAGCTTCATCAGAGGTGAAGAATTTAAGTACCCATAATTGACACATTTCGTCCCTCTGCTTTGGTGATGCAATGAGACGCAACCCTGCCATGTCCTTGAACCTCCAACAAGTATTAAAGATTACGAGTATTCTGAAATTATATCAGTATTGAATATTTTTATCAGTACTGAATAATTATATCAGTATTGAACAAGATTTATCAGTATCTGATAATTTTATCAGTAAAAAACATTCTTGTCAGTATGAAACATTTTTTAAAGAGCTGCGCACCAACGAGAGTGCTATGCGCTTTATAATCAAATTTATTTATTTATCATCAATTTTATTTTCCTTTTTTACTTTTATAATAGTTTTGACTAGTAAAGAGAGAAATATCGCAATCTAAGCAACTTTCCCATTAATTTGTTTATTAATATTTAAATTTTTTGTCTCTACAATAAGCATCTTATATTAATAGTATCATATTATAATTATGCATTTTCAAATACTTCTAATTAATTTGGATGAACAGGTAAACCAATAATTTCTCTATAATATATTAAAAGAACAATGTAATAATAAAATTTATAATACTTCTTTAATAAAGTCATTTCCTTCTTTATTCTAAACATATTAGGTTTATTAGATAAATTAGATTTATTGATTAACTATTATGAAATGTATGAGATATTATTTAAATCTAAATATAGTAGTTTAGATAATACTTATTAATATATTGCTTAGAATGCTTTTATTATTTTATTTACCTTCAATTAAAATAATCCATTTTGCACTAAAATATACAAATCTCTCATTTTTTATGCTCTCTTCTCATGCTTTTTACATCAGTTATTTGAAACAGTTATAAGAGTGTCAACTTTATTTGTCTATGAACTTTTATAGCAAACTTTTCTATTTTATTTTAGAAATATTCAATTCTTTTACTTCCCAATATAAATGCTAGTTAGTATGGAGGAATTAAATGCTAAGAAACTCCATCATAATTATTCTAAATTTAAAAGCTTACACTATAGTTAAATCTTCCATTTCCTAAAAATATATCCTTTCCAATGCTATTCTTTTCTACTTCCTCTCTACCTACATTCATATAAGTAAGCAACACTATTAACTATATGCAACTTCCTAATATTTTTAAATTTTTACTATTTTCTTATCCTGTTTTTATTAACTTGCACTTGGTAGGTTAGAGGCAAACTTTTCTTACTAGCAACTTAGTGAGTATGAAGAATGATACTATCATATAATATTATTTTCTGTATAAGGAATTACATTTTTTATTAAGAAGGACACTAACCTGATCTACATTTTTCGAAGTTAGTAGTAAATTACTTGAATTCTGCAGAGTCAAAATCATACATTACTTATCTAATAAAATAAAGAGTTTCTAAAGGCATGTAACCAAGATTTCTTTTTAAGTTTTGAATAGATGTTTCTAATACTTTAGTTAATAATAGTATTTACTCTTATTACTCTTATGAATGATTATAATCAAGTTAATTTTATATCCATTTGTTATAGATTTATTATCTTTCCTTTTGCTACTGTATCTCTTCATTTTATTCATAATATCAACTTTCATCTACTAGAATATCAAATCTATATTTTTCTTTCTTAAGAACTTTTATTCATACTTTATAGTTCTACTTTATAATTCATTTTAAGCATCTTTTTTAAGCAAATAAGTAAGCCTATTTAATATCCTCTTAAGTTCCATTTAATAGTTTTATCATTTTAACTAAGTTTTTATTACTCATCAGTATTTTATTTTTATATTCTCTAATTTCATTTTCTAACTATATTTTCTTTTAAGAACTCTATCAGCTTTTATTTTTATTTTCTTCTTACTGTTAGAATTCTTTTATAATAATGCTTAGTTTTTTGTATTTCTTTGAAGGATTCTAAGTTTTTTTAAAAGGACTTTAGTTTTAAATATGGTATTTCTTCTTCTTCTACTTTTTTAAATATTTCGAAACTAGGAGTTACTATCTCGTCTTGGTCAATGTATTCAACTTTCAGCACATTATCTTTGATTTATATGCTTGAATTTCCTTTTATTTCAATTACATTTAAGCTGTTTAAACTTCCACTTATCTTACAACTTTGATTTGTTAAGTTGTTAGACTAATTAACATTTCCTTCATTATTCAATAGATTTTAGCTGGAAATATTGTTAATCTTGTTAATAAAAGGATTGGAATGTTTTATTTTAATGAGATCTGGACTTTTTGCTTATATTGATAAAGCAGCTTTTATTTTCTATCTTTTGACTAAAATTTTAGATATTAAAGTTCCTGGCTCTTCTACTTTAGCTTAATTTTAATTTTCTATATTAATGGAATTATTTTCCTTTTGTTTTTAGGATAGATTAAAAAATCTATTATTCAATGATGTTTTCTTTTTGTGAATGATTGCTTATGGTCTATTCTAATCCCTTTGATCTGATTTTCTATTTTATGATAATTGCTTAATAATTCTTGATTTAATATCCTTGTAACTAATTTTTTGTTTGCCTTTTATATACAAAATTTACTTAGAAGTTAGATATTAACTTTTGATATGCTAAATATCAATTATTGGGCTTAAAAATTAAAATTCGTCAGAATAGTTTGGATCGTTAGTTGAAGTATAATTTAATAAAGGTTAATTATTTTAACTTCTAAATTTGATGTTTGTATCAGATCTTATTTTATTTTTTCTAATTTCAGTTTTCCTACTTTAAGCTTAAGTATTAAAATTTCTTAAATTTCATTATGTTAATGTCATATTAAGATTTTATTCTTCCAAAGATGAAGAAGTTGGAGAAATCAGCTCAGAATCTGATATTTAGTCTTTATTATTGGTAACTCTTATCCCGTTTTAGTTTTAACTTTATGTAACTTATTTTTTTATTTAACCTATATTAGAAATTTATTTTAATGAACTTTCTTTCTATTTTAATTAATAGTTTTCAAATTATTAGTTCTAACTTCATTCTTATGTATTTAAATCTTCATCACATTATGTTATTTTTATTTTGATTGGAGCTTCTTACGTAGATTATAGCAGCAGCTTTCTACTTTTATTTATTTTTTCTTTTTGAAGTTTTAATTACTTATTGTCTTTTAAATTCTAAGATTCTACAGGCTTTAAGTGAAAACTTTAATTATTTCGCTTATTTTTGCTTATATCTGGCGATTTTTATTTTTTAAGAATGTTTGTCTCATTAGGGTTAATTTAAAGTGTCCAAGGATTATTTTAGGTCTATTATTCTTAAGAAAAAGTGTCTTAGTATTTGATGGGACTTTGCTTTTAATAATTTAAGTTTATTGACTAAAATAGGTTTTATCTATCTTAATTTTTCTTTATAGAAGAGATAGAAAACTAGCTTAATATCATAGGACTATCCGTTAAGCCTTGATTATTATCTTGTTTTAGTTATTCTCTCTTTCTTATTGGAGATTATTAATTCCTAGAGCAGATTTAAAATGTTGAATTATTTTATAATATAACTTATTCCTTTTAACTATTTTAAGATTTTCCTACTATAGATTTCATTGCTTTCTTAATAGAAGGAGATTTTGTCACTCTGGCAAGTTTCTTAAGATTCCTATCTGAATGTTTATATTAAATAGGAGTTAGAATAATTGCATTCAGATTACTTGAGGAATTCATTTATTTAAGGGTAATTTAAAGTGATTTAATGATAATTTTAAGTTAGTAAAATAACTTGGTATCAATTTACTATATACTGTCTCTTATTTGTAAAATAAACTAAAGAATCTTTATAAAAAGGTAACTTTAAACTTAGATAAATATGCTTAACTTTTTAATTTAGTGGCCTTATTATTTTTATATTAGCGATACTTTAAAATTTCTAAAAAATCACAATAGATATATTAGGGACTTTAATTAAAATAAAAAAGTATTTAGTCTCAAATAAGATAATAAGGAGTTTTAACTAATTTTAGTAGATATAAACATATGTATTTTTATAAATATTTGATTTAGATAGTATTTCTTTATAAACTATTTTAAATAATTTAGATTATTTTTAAGAAATTTTATTATCTTTTATTTCAAAAATATGTCAATATACTTGAGTAATCAGTCGTAAAAGAGTTATTAGAATTTCTAGATTCGAAATAAACGTACATTATATTTACATAGCTACATTTAAAAATATTGAGAATAAAACAAATAAAAAGTAATTATTTAAGAAAGATGAGTTATAAAGAATAAGCCCGGCTAGCTCAGTCGGTAGAGCGTCAGACTCTTAATCTGGTGGTCGTGGGTTCGAGCCCCACGTTGGGCGTTTTTATTTTTATTAGTTAATAAAAAAAAGTATCGGGACTTGAACTCGGGACTTTCGAGTAACGATAAAAGCATTAAGTATAAAGACTATCATGATTCAACTTTCATCAAGTGCTAGGAAGTAGTAGCGTTAATAAAAAGCAAGAGCAATCTCTTGCTTTTTCTCCTGTTGTAGGTAGAAGTTAACCCTTCCAAAATATATTTTGAAAGATCTCTATCTTCGGAAGCTTCATCGTAATTACTGGTTTTAGAATAGATTATTAGATTTTTTCTTTCAGCAAAATTTATGCTTAATTAGGAATGCTTCAATTTCCATAAAAGTTTTGAGTTTTAATATGAAGCTGAGGTAGTAACTTTTTAGCAAGCAAGATCTGCTTCTAGCTCGATAATAAGCTTGACAAACTAAAGAGATACTAAGCTTCGAATTAAAAGAAGAAGAACGATGCTTTGTATGCTAAGACAGCTAGTTAATAGGTGAAATTTCGACATTACCTTGTATGGCTGTTTCCAGTATGATTTCATAATGACTTTTATTATATATTATATATAAAATGGCTTCTAAGAAATAACAGAACTTTGAACAAAACATTTAAACAGGAAATTCTCTATAAAATAAAAAAGTGAAATAATTACAATGAGTGAAAGTGAGAAATATGATTGATATGACGAACATTAACCACTTGGAAATCCAGAACTAAAAAAACTTCCGACACAAACTCAAATAGAAATATTATCTAAGTCATTAAAAGAGTTTATGTTTAAAAATAGATACCTCACTGATAAAGTAGAAAAATTAGAAAAACTAATAACGTCTTTACTTGAGAAACAATATTAATAATCATAAGAAATAAAAGACAAACTGGAACAAAGAATTCTTTAAATTTAATAATAAATTCAGGTAACGCCATTTTCGATTTAACAGAATTAATCAGATTCTATGGAAATAAAAAATGAAGCCTCAAATTAAAATAAGCAGTAAACGTTTATTTAAAATAAGTAGTAAATTTAAATTAAATAAGTGTTACAGGAATATATATAAAAATGGAGTCTTAAAATCTTGTTCCCGGCTTTTTCTTGAGCAAAGAAGAGAAAAAGCAGGCATAAAAAAAGTATCAAGAGTCTTCTTCTCCTCACTTACAAAACTAATAAAGAACCTAATAACTATAATAAACACCTCCTAAAGTAATAAAAAGAAAGGAATCTAATATAATAACAGGAAAAGAACTTCCATCAAAGATAATTAAAAAGGAAATCAATATTTAGCAGTTAGTATTTGAAATATCCAATCTCTAGGAAGAGATTAAAGTGCTTAAGTAGGAAAATTAAGAACTAAGAAACTTATTATCGCTTGGATAAGATAACTTAGAGATTAGAATTATTAATTAAGAAAGGGAACTCCAAGCATATTGGAACATTTAAACTGAACATAGATAAGAAACAGCAAGGCTTGGAAATATCGTATAAAAACAAGAGTCGGAGTTTATTAAGCAAAAGAATATTAGCACAAACATAACTAATTAGACAAATTAGATGGAGATAGAATAAAAAGAGGTTATAAATCGAAAATCAATCAGATAAGTAAGGAAGAAATGCTACTACTGTAAGAGTAAGTGACATTTGTACAAGAATTGCTAAAATTTTTAGAATTTCAAGAGAAAATTTTGGCGAAAAGAATAAGAAAAATACTAGAGGCTCTATTACAACTAGCATGGAGATATTTACAGAAGAAAATGATGTGAAGTACCTTTTGAAATAATAAGAACAAGAAATCAAAGAAACTGAGAAGACCTTAGTGAAGATAATTTCATTAGAAAGTCAAGAATGATGAGAAGTGTTGCTGATAAAACAACTTATTTTAAACGGTGTCCAGATTGGCACTGTTGAACATTTTAATTTCATTATTATTATAAGTGTTACAGGAATAATAATTTAAAAGAAGAATAAAATGCTACGTGTGCAATAAATAAAACCAATGAAAATACTGCTACTAACTAAGCGAAATTTAAAGAAAGAATAAATAAGATATTTTTAGAAAACTATTTAGGATATATCCAACATAAAGCGGAAAAATTTATAGAACAAAATTCTTTAATTCAAACCTTAATCCTTGGATAAATGATTAGGAACGCTACGTGCAAGATGAAAACTATTCGGAATATTAAAGGATGGTGCGCTAATGAAGTGCTACACCGCCTAACTAAGCCTAGTAGAAATTCAAGACAAACTAATGGAGACAAACTGATAGAATAGGTCGATGGCTGACTACTAAGGCTTTAACAAAGCTTTTTAACTTTTAACTTTTTTATAAGGAAATAAATAATTAAAAAAAACATAAAATAGATTCTACACTTACTTCTGCTTAAATTATCTACTTTTTATTAATTATTCCTCTCATTAATGTGACTATCTAGTTAGTTAGATATCAAACGCTGCTGTCGGATGTTAGTTTATACAATCATTATTATTAGATAAGCATCATACATTCTAAGTATGATTTTATCTTAAGATATAAGATGTGCCATTTATTATTCCTAAAAGTCTTTCTTTTAGCTGTAATCATGAACTAACTTTTTGTATCAGCTTCTAAATAAATCAAATCCTCTCTTCAATCTATTAACTTTAAATTATCTTTTCATTTGGTCTCTCATCTATGAGGTATAGGTTTCGACATTATATATAAACCTTCTAAATAGAAAAATAAATTAAAAAGGCTAGCTTGGTAGAAAAGCCTTAATAAAATAATTAAGGAAGCAAAATAATCCTTTAGAAAGCTACTAATTATACTAAAAGTATATCCTTCCTATTATAAGTAAAAGCTTTATAAATAGATAACTATTAATAGTATACAAAAGCTATGCTAGTAGCAATATTGATTGTATTAAAGTTCTAAATGATAGACTACATAAGTATAGATAGATAGTGTTTATATTATATGGATTAAAATGAATTAAATAATAGCTAAATGTTTAGTTAATATATGAATTCTTAATTTAGAAAAGCTTCTGAATAATAGCTTTAGACTAGTATAATGACTATCTAATTATTAATAGCTTATTAATAACTTATTATTTTCTTAAGGTTTTGTTTAGAATTAAACATAATTAGATTTAAACTATTTACTTTAATTCACTTCCATTATAATCAATATGGCTGAATCTAACAGGTGCAGCTCATGCTTAGTTCATTTCGACTCTTAAATACGAATTCCCGTAACCCTTCCTTGTGGACATCAAGTATGCCAAATTTGTATTCTTGAAGAATACTTAAAAGAGGGTTCTAATCAGTGCCCAAAAAGAAACTGTAGAAAAAGTTTCATCCAATGATCCAAAAAATTGAATAAGCTAAAACAACTAATCAAGTGAAAGTAAATAAGAATATAAATAACTTCATCTTGAAGAAACTAAAGTTGAGCTATCTTACTAGCAAAAACCTAAATTAATAAAAGTCAAAATTATAAGT
>CAMPDV010005923.1:0-23048 GCA_946699065.1 Loxodes magnus | reverse complement strand
AGATGGAATTACAGCTTTTAGAATTACTATAACTTAGAGATAAAAAGAAGTTATAAGTATTTAGAAAAGTGAGGAAGTAAAGTAAGAAAAGAAGAAAGAATTACAGCTTTTAGAATTACTATAACTTAGAGATAAAAAGAAGTTATAAGTATTTAGAAAAGTGAGGAAGTAAAGTAAGAAAAGAAGATGGAATTACAGCTTTTAGAATTACTATAACTTAGAGATAAAAAGAAGTTATAAGTATTTAGAAAAGTGAGGAAGTAAAGTAAGAAAAGAAGATGGAATTACAGCTTTTAGAAATACTAAAACTTAGAGATAAAAAGAAGTTATAAGTATTTAGAAAAGTGAGGAAGTAAAGTAAGAAAAGAAGAAAGAATTACAGCTTTTAGAATTACTATAACTTAGAGATAAAAAGAAGTTATAAGTATTTAGAAAAGTGAGGAAGTAAAGTAAGAAAAGAAGAAAGAATTACAGCTTTTAGAATTACTATAACTTAGAGATAAAAAGAAGTTATAAGTATTTAGAAAAGTGAGGAAGTAAAGTAAGAAAAGAAGAAAGAATTACAGCTTTTAGAATTACTATAACTTAGAGATAAAAAGAAGTTATAAGTATTTAGAAAAGTGAGGAAGTAAAGTAAGAAAAGAAGATGGAATTACAGCTTTTAGAAATACTAAAACTTAGAGATAAAAAGAAGTTATAAGTATTTAGAAAAGTGAGGAAGTAAAGTAAGAAAAGAAGAAAGAATTACAGCTTTTAGAATTACTATAACTTAGAGATAAAAAGAAGTTATAAGTATTTAGAAAAGTGAGGAAGTAAAGTAAGAAAAGAAGATAGAATTACAGCTTTTAGAATTACTATAACTTAGAGATAAAAAGAAGTTATAAGTATTTAGAAAAGTGAGGAAGTAAAGTAAGAAAAGAAGATAGAATTACAGCTTTTAGAATTACTATAACTTAGAGATAAAAAGAAGTTATAAGTATTTAGAAAAGTGAGGAAGTAAAGTAAGAAAAGAAGAAAGAATTACAGCTTTTAGAATTACTATAACTTAGAGATAAAAAGAAGTTATAAGTATTTAGAAAAGTGAGGAAGTAAAGTAAGAAAAGAAGAAAGAATTACAGCTTTTAGAATTACTATAACTTAGAGATAAAAAGAAGTTATAAGTATTTAGAAAAGTGAGGAAGTAAAGTAAGAAAAGAAGAAAGAATTACAGCTTTTAGAATTACTATAACTTAGAGATAAAAAGAAGTTATAAGTATTTAGAAAAGTGAGGAAGTAAAGTAAGAAAAGAAGATGGAATTACAGCTTTTAGAAATACTAAAACTTAGAGCTTTTAGAATTACTAAAACTTAGAGATAAAAAGAAGTTATAAGTATTTAGAAAAGTGAGGAAGTAAAGTAAGAAAAGAAGAAAGAATTACAGCTTTTAGAATTACTATAACTTAGAGATAAAAAGAAGTTATAAGTATTTAGAAAAGTGAGGAAGTAAAGTAAGAAAAGAAGAAAGAATTACAGCTTTTAGAATTACTATAACTTAGAGATAAAAAGAAGTTATAAGTATTTAGAAAAGTGAGGAAGTAAAGTAAGAAAAGAAGATAGAATTACAGCTTTTAGAATTACTATAACTTAGAGATAAAAAGAAGTTATAAGTATTTAGAAAAGTGAGGAAGTAAAGTAAGAAAAGAAGAAAGAATTACAGCTTTTAGAATTACTATAACTTAGAGATAAAAAGAAGTTATAAGTATTTAGAAAAGTGAGGAAGTAAAGTAAGAAAAGAAGATAGAATTACAGCTTTTAGAATTACTATAACTTAGAGATAAAAAGAAGTTATAAGTATTTAGAAAAGTGAGGAAGTAAAGTAAGAAAAGAAGATGGAATTACAGCTTTTAGAATTACTATAACTTAGAGATAAAAAGAAGTTATAAGTATTTAGAAAAGTGAGGAAGTAAAGTAAGAAAAGAAGATAGAATTACAGCTTTTAGAAATACTAAAACTTAGAGATAAAAAGAAGTTATAAGTATTTAGAAAAGTGAGGAAGTAAAGTAAGAAAAGAAGAAAGAATTACAGCTTTTAGAATTACTATAACTTAGAGATAAAAAGAAGTTATAAGTATTTAGAAAAGTGAGGAAGTAAAGTAAGAAAAGAAGATAGAATTACAGCTTTTAGAAATACTAAAACTTAGAGATAAAAAGAAGTTATAAGTATTTAGAAAAGTGAGGAAGTAAAGTAAGAAAAGAAGAAAGAATTACAGCTTTTAGAATTACTATAACTTAGAGATAAAAAGAAGTTATAAGTATTTAGAAAAGTGAGGAAGTAAAGTAAGAAAAGAAGAAAGAATTACAGCTTTTAGAATTACTATAACTTAGAGATAAAAAGAAGTTATAAGTATTTAGAAAAGTGAGGAAGTAAAGTAAGAAAAGAAGATAGAATTACAGCTTTTAGAATTACTATAACTTAGAGATAAAAAGAAGTTATAAGTATTTAGAAAAGTGAGGAAGTAAAGTAAGAAAAGAAGAAAGAATTACAGCTTTTAGAATTACTATAACTTAGAGATAAAAAGAAGTTATAAGTATTTAGAAAAGTGAGGAAGTAAAGTAAGAAAAGAAGATAGAATTACAGCTTTTAGAATTACTATAACTTAGAGATAAAAAGAAGTTATAAGTATTTAGAAAAGTGAGGAAGTAAAGTAAGAAAAGAAGATGGAATTACAGCTTTTAGAATTACTATAACTTAGAGATAAAAAGAAGTTATAAGTATTTAGAAAAGTGAGGAAGTAAAGTAAGAAAAGAAGAAAGAATTACAGCTTTTAGAATTACTATAACTTAGAGATAAAAAGAAGTTATAAGTATTTAGAAAAGTGAGGAAGTAAAGTAAGAAAAGAAGAAAGAATTACAGCTTTTAGAAATACTATAACTTAGAGATAAAAAGAAGTTATAAGTATTTAGAAAAGTGAGGAAGTAAAGTAAGAAAAGAAGAAAGAATTACAGCTTTTAGAATTACTATAACTTAGAGATAAAAAGAAGTTATAAGTATTTAGAAAAGTGAGGAAGTAAAGTAAGAAAAGAAGAAAGAATTACAGCTTTTAGAATTACTATAACTTAGAGATAAAAAGAAGTTATAAGTATTTAGAAAAGTGAGGAAGTAAAGTAAGAAAAGAAGATGGAATTACAGCTTTTAGAATTACTATAACTTAGAGATAAAAAGAAGTTATAAGTATTTAGAAAAGTGAGGAAGTAAAGTAAGAAAAGAAGATAGAATTACAGCTTTTAGAATTACTATAACTTAGAGATAAAAAGAAGTTATAAGTATTTAGAAAAGTGAGGAAGTAAAGTAAGAAAAGAAGATGGAATTACAGCTTTTAGAATTACTATAACTTAGAGATAAAAAGAAGTTATAAGTATTTAGAAAAGTGAGGAAGTAAAGTAAGAAAAGAAGAAAGAATTACAGCTTTTAGAATTACTATAACTTAGAGATAAAAAGAAGTTATAAGTATTTAGAAAAGTGAGGAAGTAAAGTAAGAAAAGAAGATAGAATTACAGCTTTTAGAATTACTATAACTTAGAGATAAAAAGAAGTTATAAGTATTTAGAAAAGTGAGGAAGTAAAGTAAGAAAAGAAGAAAGAATTACAGCTTTTAGAATTACTATAACTTAGAGATAAAAAGAAGTTATAAGTATTTAGAAAAGTGAGGAAGTAAAGTAAGAAAAGAAGAAAGAATTACAGCTTTTAGAATTACTATAACTTAGAGATAAAAAGAAGTTATAAGTATTTAGAAAAGTGAGGAAGTAAAGTAAGAAAAGAAGATAGAATTACAGCTTTTAGAATTACTATAACTTAGAGATAAAAAGAAGTTATAAGTATTTAGAAAAGTGAGGAAGTAAAGTAAGAAAAGAAGAAAGAATTACAGCTTTTAGAATTACTATAACTTAGAGATAAAAAGAAGTTATAAGTATTTAGAAAAGTGAGGAAGTAAAGTAAGAAAAGAAGATAGAATTACAGCTTTTAGAATTACTATAACTTAGAGATAAAAAGAAGTTATAAGTATTTAGAAAAGTGAGGAAGTAAAGTAAGAAAAGAAGATGGAATTACAGCTTTTAGAATTACTATAACTTAGAGATAAAAAGAAGTTATAAGTATTTAGAAAAGTGAGGAAGTAAAGTAAGAAAAGAAGATGGAATTACAGCTTTTAGAATTACTATAACTTAGAGATAAAAAGAAGTTATAAGTATTTAGAAAAGTGAGGAAGTAAAGTAAGAAAAGAAGATGGAATTACAGCTTTTAGAAATACTAAAACTTAGAGATAAAAAGAAGTTATAAGTATTTAGAAAAGTGAGGAAGTAAAGTAAGAAAAGAAGATGGAATTACAGCTTTTAGAATTACTATAACTTAGAGATAAAAAGAAGTTATAAGTATTTAGAAAAGTGAGGAAGTAAAGTAAGAAAAGAAGATAGAATTACAGCTTTTAGAATTACTATAACTTAGAGATAAAAAGAAGTTATAAGTATTTAGAAAAGTGAGGAAGTAAAGTAAGAAAAGAAGAAAGAATTACAGCTTTTAGAAATACTATAACTTAGAGATAAAAAGAAGTTATAAGTATTTAGAAAAGTGAGGAAGTAAAGTAAGAAAAGAAGATAGAATTACAGCTTTTAGAATTACTATAACTTAGAGATAAAAAGAAGTTATAAGTATTTAGAAAAGTGAGGAAGTAAAGTAAGAAAAGAAGATGGAATTACAGCTTTTAGAATTACTATAACTTAGAGATAAAAAGAAGTTATAAGTATTTAGAAAAGTGAGGAAGTAAAGTAAGAAAAGAAGAAAGAATTACAGCTTTTAGAATTACTATAACTTAGAGATAAAAAGAAGTTATAAGTATTTAGAAAAGTGAGGAAGTAAAGTAAGAAAAGAAGAAAGAATTACAGCTTTTAGAATTACTATAACTTAGAGATAAAAAGAAGTTATAAGTATTTAGAAAAGTGAGGAAGTAAAGTAAGAAAAGAAGATAGAATTACAGCTTTTAGAATTACTATAACTTAGAGATAAAAAGAAGTTATAAGTATTTAGAAAAGTGAGGAAGTAAAGTAAGAAAAGAAGAAAGAATTACAGCTTTTAGAATTACTATAACTTAGAGATAAAAAGAAGTTATAAGTATTTAGAAAAGTGAGGAAGTAAAGTAAGAAAAGAAGAAAGAATTACAGCTTTTAGAATTACTAAAATTTAGAGATAAAAAGAAGTTATAAGTATTTAGAAAAGTGAGGAAGTAAAGTAAGAAAAGAAGAAAGAATTACAGCTTTTAGAATTACTATAACTTAGAGATAAAAAGAAGTTATAAGTATTTAGAAAAGTGAGGAAGTAAAGTAAGAAAAGAAGAAAGAATTACAGCTTTTAGAATTACTATAACTTAGAGATAAAAAGAAGTTATAAGTATTTAGAAAAGTGAGGAAGTAAAGTAAGAAAAGAAGATGGAATTACAGCTTTTAGAATTACTATAACTTAGAGATAAAAAGAAGTTATAAGTATTTAGAAAAGTGAGGAAGTAAAGTAAGAAAAGAAGATGGAATTACAGCTTTTAGAATTACTATAACTTAGAGATAAAAAGAAGTTATAAGTATTTAGAAAAGTGAGGAAGTAAAGTAAGAAAAGAAGAAAGAATTACAGCTTTTAGAATTACTATAACTTAGAGATAAAAAGAAGTTATAAGTATTTAGAAAAGTGAGGAAGTAAAGTAAGAAAAGAAGATAGAATTACAGCTTTTAGAATTACTATAACTTAGAGATAAAAAGAAGTTATAAGTATTTAGAAAAGTGAGGAAGTAAAGTAAGAAAAGAAGAAAGAATTACAGCTTTTAGAATTACTATAACTTAGAGATAAAAAGAAGTTATAAGTATTTAGAAAAGTGAGGAAGTAAAGTAAGAAAAGAAGATAGAATTACAGCTTTTAGAATTACTATAACTTAGAGATAAAAAGAAGTTATAAGTATTTAGAAAAGTGAGGAAGTAAAGTAAGAAAAGAAGAAAGAATTACAGCTTTTAGAATTACTATAACTTAGAGATAAAAAGAAGTTATAAGTATTTAGAAAAGTGAGGAAGTAAAGTAAGAAAAGAAGAAAGAATTACAGCTTTTAGAAATACTATAACTTAGAGTTAAAAAGAAGTTATAAGTATTTAGAAAAGTGAGGAAGTAAAGTAAGAAAAGAAGAAAGAATTACAGCTTTTAGAATTACTATAACTTAGAGATAAAAAGAAGTTATAAGTATTTAGAAAAGTGAGGAAGTAAAGTAAGAAAAGAAGATGGAATTACAGCTTTTAGAATTACTATAACTTAGAGATAAAAAGAAGTTATAAGTATTTAGAAAAGTGAGGAAGTAAAGTAAGAAAAGAAGAAAGAATTACAGCTTTTAGAATTACTATAACTTAGAGATAAAAAGAAGTTATAAGTATTTAGAAAAGTGAGGAAGTAAAGTAAGAAAAGAAGATGGAATTACAGCTTTTAGAAATACTAAAACTTAGAGATAAAAAGAAGTTATAAGTATTTAGAAAAGTGAGGAAGTAAAGTAAGAAAAGAAGAAGGAATTTCAGCTTTTAGAATTACTATAACTTAGAGATAAAAAGAAGTTATAAGTATTTAGAAAAGTGAGGAAGTAAAGTAAGAAAAGAAGATGGAATTACAGCTTTTAGAATTACTATAACTTAGAGATAAAAAGAAGTTATAAGTATTTAGAAAAGTGAGGAAGTAAAGTAAGAAAAGAAGAAAGAATTACAGCTTTTAGAATTACTATAACTTAGAGATAAAAAGAAGTTATAAGTATTTAGAAAAGTGAGGAAGTAAAGTAAGAAAAGAAGATGGAATTACAGCTTTTAGAATTACTATAACTTAGAGATAAAAAGAAGTTATAAGTATTTAGAAAAGTGAGGAAGTAAAGTAAGAAAAGAAGAAAGAATTACAGCTTTTAGAATTACTATAACTTAGAGATAAAAAGAAGTTATAAGTATTTAGAAAAGTGAGGAAGTAAAGTAAGAAAAGAAGAAAGAATTACAGCTTTTAGAATTACTATAACTTAGAGATAAAAAGAAGTTATAAGTATTTAGAAAAGTGAGGAAGTAAAGTAAGAAAAGAAGAAAGAATTACAGCTTTTAGAATTACTATAACTTAGAGATAAAAAGAAGTTATAAGTATTTAGAAAAGTGAGGAAGTAAAGTAAGAAAAGAAGATAGAATTACAGCTTTTAGAATTACTATAACTTAGAGATAAAAAGAAGTTATAAGTATTTAGAAAAGTGAGGAAGTAAAGTAAGAAAAGAAGAAAGAATTACAGCTTTTAGAATTACTAAAACTTAGAGATAAAAAGAAGTTATAAGTATTTAGAAAAGTGAGGAAGTAAAGTAAGAAAAGAAGAAAGAATTACAGCTTTTAGAATTACTATAACTTAGAGTTAAAAAGAAGTTATAAGTATTTAGAAAAGTGAGGAAGTAAAGTAAGAAAAGAAGAAAGAATTACAGCTTTTAGAAATACTAAAACTTAGAGATAAAAAGAAGTTATAAGTATTTAGAAAAGTGAGGAAGTAAAGTAAGAAAAGAAGATGGAATTACAGCTTTTAGAATTACTATAACTTAGAGATAAAAAGAAGTTATAAGTATTTAGAAAAGTGAGGAAGTAAAGTAAGAAAAGAAGATGGAATTACAGCTTTTAGAATTACTATAACTTAGAGATAAAAAGAAGTTATAAGTATTTAGAAAAGTGAGGAAGTAAAGTAAGAAAAGAAGATGGAATTACAGCTTTTAGAATTACTATAACTTAGAGATAAAAAGAAGTTATATGTATTTAGAAAAGTGAGGAAGTAAAGTAAGAAAAGAAGAAAGAATTACAGCTTTTAGAATTACTATAACTTAGAGATAAAAAGAAGTTATAAGTATTTAGAAAAGTGAGGAAGTAAAGTAAGAAAAGAAGATAGAATTACAGCTTTTAGAATTACTATAACTTAGAGATAAAAAGAAGTTATAAGTATTTAGAAAAGTGAGGAAGTAAAGTAAGAAAAGAAGAAAGAATTACAGCTTTTAGAATTACTATAACTTAGAGATAAAAAGAAGTTATAAGTATTTAGAAAAGTGAGGAAGTAAAGTAAGAAAAGAAGAAAGAATTACAGCTTTTAGAATTACTAAAACTTAGAGATAAAAAGAAGTTATAAGTATTTAGAAAAGTGAGGAAGTAAAGTAAGAAAAGAAGATGGAATTACAGCTTTTAGAATTACTATAACTTAGAGATAAAAAGAAGTTATAAGTATTTAGAAAAGTGAGGAAGTAAAGTAAGAAAAGAAGATAGAATTACAGCTTTTAGAAATACTAAAACTTAGAGATAAAAAGAAGTTATAAGTATTTAGAAAAGTGAGGAAGTAAAGTAAGAAAAGAAGAAAGAATTACAGCTTTTAGAATTACTATAACTTAGAGATAAAAAGAAGTTATAAGTATTTAGAAAAGTGAGGAAGTAAAGTAAGAAAAGAAGATAGAATTACAGCTTTTAGAATTACTATAACTTAGAGATAAAAAGAAGTTATAAGTATTTAGAAAAGTGAGGAAGTAAAGTAAGAAAAGAAGATGGAATTACAGCTTTTAGAATTACTATAACTTAGAGATAAAAAGAAGTTATAAGTATTTAGAAAAGTGAGGAAGTAAAGTAAGAAAAGAAGATAGAATTACAGCTTTTAGAATTACTATAACTTAGAGATAAAAAGAAGTTATAAGTATTTAGAAAAGTGAGGAAGTAAAGTAAGAAAAGAAGATGGAATTACAGCTTTTAGAATTACTATAACTTAGAGATAAAAAGAAGTTATAAGTATTTAGAAAAGTGAGGAAGTAAAGTAAGAAAAGAAGATAGAATTACAGCTTTTAGAATTACTATAACTTAGAGATAAAAAGAAGTTATAAGTATTTAGAAAAGTGAGGAAGTAAAGTAAGAAAAGAAGAAAGAATTACAGCTTTTAGAAATACTATAACTTAGAGATAAAAAGAAGTTATAAGTATTTAGAAAAGTGAGGAAGTAAAGTAAGAAAAGAAGATAGAATTACAGCTTTTAGAATTACTATAACTTAGAGATAAAAAGAAGTTATAAGTATTTAGAAAAGTGAGGAAGTAAAGTAAGAAAAGAAGAAAGAATTACAGCTTTTAGAATTACTAAAACTTAGAGATAAAAAGAAGTTATAAGTATTTAGAAAAGTGAGGAAGTAAAGTAAGAAAAGAAGAAAGAATTACAGCTTTTAGAATTACTATAACTTAGAGATAAAAAGAAGTTATAAGTATTTAGAAAAGTGAGGAAGTAAAGTAAGAAAAGAAGATAGAATTACAGCTTTTAGAATTACTATAACTTAGAGATAAAAAGAAGTTATAAGTATTTAGAAAAGTGAGGAAGTAAAGTAAGAAAAGAAGAAAGAATTACAGCTTTTAGAATTACTATAACTTAGAGATAAAAAGAAGTTATAAGTATTTAGAAAAGTGAAGAAGTAAAGTAAGAAAAGAAGATGGAATTACAGCTTTTAGAAATACTAAAACTTAGAGATAAAAAGAAGTTATAAGTATTTAGAAAAGTGAGGAAGTAAAGTAAGAAAAGAAGAAGGAATTTCAGCTTTTAGAATTACTATAACTTAGAGATAAAAAGAAGTTATAAGTATTTAGAAAAGTGAGGAAGTAAAGTAAGAAAAGAAGAAAGAATTACAGCTTTTAGAATTACTATAACTTAGAGATAAAAAGAAGTTATAAGTATTTAGAAAAGTGAGGAAGTAAAGTAAGAAAAGAAGAAAGAATTACAGCTTTTAGAATTACTATAACTTAGAGATAAAAAGAAGTTATAAGTATTTAGAAAAGTGAGGAAGTAAAGTAAGAAAAGAAGAAAGAATTACAGCTTTTAGAATTACTATAACTTAGAGATAAAAAGAAGTTATAAGTATTTAGAAAAGTGAAGAAGTAAAGTAAGAAAAGAAGATGGAATTACAGCTTTTAGAAATACTAAAACTTAGAGATAAAAAGAAGTTATAAGTATTTAGAAAAGTGAGGAAGTAAAGTAAGAAAAGAAGAAGGAATTTCAGCTTTTAGAATTACTATAACTTAGAGATAAAAAGAAGTTATAAGTATTTAGAAAAGTGAGGAAGTAAAGTAAGAAAAGAAGATGGAATTACAGCTTTTAGAATTACTATAACTTAGAGATAAAAAGAAGTTATAAGTATTTAGAAAAGTGAGGAAGTAAAGTAAGAAAAGAAGAAAGAATTACAGCTTTTAGAATTACTATAACTTAGAGATAAAAAGAAGTTATAAGTATTTAGAAAAGTGAGGAAGTAAAGTAAGAAAAGAAGATGGAATTACAGCTTTTAGAATTACTATAACTTAGAGATAAAAAGAAGTTATAAGTATTTAGAAAAGTGAGGAAGTAAAGTAAGAAAAGAAGATGGAATTACAGCTTTTAGAATTACTATAACTTAGAGATAAAAAGAAGTTATAAGTATTTAGAAAAGTGAGGAAGTAAAGTAAGAAAAGAAGAAAGAATTACAGCTTTTAGAATTACTATAACTTAGAGATAAAAAGAAGTTATAAGTATTTAGAAAAGTGAGGAAGTAAAGTAAGAAAAGAAGAAAGAATTACAGCTTTTAGAATTACTATAACTTAGAGATAAAAAGAAGTTATAAGTATTTAGAAAAGTGAGGAAGTAAAGTAAGAAAAGAAGAAAGAATTACAGCTTTTAGAATTACTATAACTTAGAGATAAAAAGAAGTTATAAGTATTTAGAAAAGTGAGGAAGTAAAGTAAGAAAAGAAGATGGAATTACAGCTTTTAGAATTACTATAACTTAGAGATAAAAAGAAGTTATAAGTATTTAGAAAAGTGAGGAAGTAAAGTAAGAAAAGAAGAAAGAATTTCAGCTTTTAGCGTCTCTAAAACTTAGAGATAAAAAGAAGTTATAAGTATTTAGAAAAGTGAGGAAGTAAAGTAAGAAAAGAAGAAAGAATTACAGCTTTTAGAATTACTATAACTTAGAGATAAAAAGAAGTTATAAGTATTTAGAAAAGTGAGGAAGTAAAGTAAGAAAAGAAGATGGAATTACAGCTTTTAGAATTACTATAACTTAGAGATAAAAAGAAGTTATAAGTATTTAGAAAAGTGAGGAAGTAAAGTAAGAAAAGAAGAAAGAATTTCAGCTTTTAGCGTCTCTATAACTTAGAGATAAAAAGAAGTTATAAGTATTTAGAAAAGTGAGGAAGTAAAGTAAGAAAAGAAGAAAGAATTACAGCTTTTAGAATTACTATAACTTAGAGATAAAAAGAAGTTATAAGTATTTAGAAAAGTGAGGAAGTAAAGTAAGAAAAGAAGAAAGAATTACAGCTTTTAGAATTACTATAACTTAGAGATAAAAAGAAGTTATAAGTATTTAGAAAAGTGAGGAAGTAAAGTAAGAAAAGAAGATGGAATTACAGCTTTTAGAATTACTATAACTTAGAGATAAAAAGAAGTTATAAGTATTTAGAAAAGTGAGGAAGTAAAGTAAGAAAAGAAGATGGAATTACAGCTTTTAGAATTACTATAACTTAGAGATAAAAAGAAGTTATAAGTATTTAGAAAAGTGAGGAAGTAAAGTAAGAAAAGAAGAAAGAATTACAGCTTTTAGAATTACTAAAACTTAGAGATAAAAAGAAGTTATAAGTATTTAGAAAAGTGAGGAAGTAAATTAAGAAAAGAATATGGAATTACAGCTTTTAGAAATACTAAAACTTAGAGATAAAAAGAAGTTATAAGTATTTAGAAAAGTGAGGAAGTAAAGTAAGAAAAGAAGAAAGAATTACAGCTTTTAGAATTACTATAACTTAGAGATAAAAAGAAGTTATAAGTATTTAGAAAAGTGAGGAAGTAAAGTAAGAAAAGAAGATGGAATTACAGCTTTTAGAATTACTATAACTTAGAGATAAAAAGAAGTTATAAGTATTTAGAAAAGTGAGGAAGTAAAGTAAGAAAAGAAGAAAGAATTTCAGCTTTTAGCGTCTCTAAAACTTAGAGATAAAAAGAAGTTATAAGTATTTAGAAAAGTGAGGAAGTAAAGTAAGAAAAGAAGAAAGAATTACAGCTTTTAGAATTACTATAACTTAGAGATAAAAAGAAGTTATAAGTATTTAGAAAAGTGAGGAAGTAAAGTAAGAAAAGAAGAAAGAATTACAGCTTTTA
This sequence comes from Loxodes magnus, assembly GCA_946699065.1. Taxonomy (NCBI): domain Eukaryota; phylum Ciliophora; class Karyorelictea; order Loxodida; family Loxodidae; genus Loxodes; species Loxodes magnus. Next base: position 10,859 of record CAMPDV010005923.1, on the reverse strand, counting down.
GAATTACTAAAACTTAGAGATAAAAAGAAGTTATAAGTATTTAGAAAAGTGAGGAAGTAAATTAAGAAAAGAATATGGAATTACAGCTTTTAGAAATACTAAAACTTAGAGATAAAAAGAAGTTATAAGTATTTAGAAAAGTGAGGAAGTAAAGTAAGAAAAGAAGATGGAATTACAGCTTTTAGAATTACTATAACTTAGAGATAAAAAGAAGTTATAAGTATTTAGAAAAGTGAGGAAGTAAAGTAAGAAAAGAAGAAAGAATTACAGCTTTTAGAATTACTATAACTTAGAGATAAAAAGAAGTTATAAGTATTTAGAAAAGTGAGAAAGTAAAGTAAGAAAAGAAGATAGAATTACAGCTTTTAGAATTACTATAACTTAGAGATAAAAAGAAGTTATAAGTATTTAGAAAAGTGAGGAAGTAAAGTAAGAAAAAAAGATGGAATTACAGCTTTTAGAATTACTATAACTTAGAGATAAAAAGAAGTTATAAGTATTTAGAAAAGTGAGGAAGTAAAGTAAGAAAAGAAGAAAGAATTACAGCTTTTAGAATTACTATAACTTAGAGATAAAAAGAAGTTATAAGTATTTAGAAAAGTGAGGAAGTAAAGTAAGAAAAGAAGAAAGAATTACAGCTTTTAGAATTACTATAACTTAGAGATAAAAAGAAGTTATAAGTATTTAGAAAAGTGAGGAAGTAAAGTAAGAAAAGAAGAAAGAATTACAGCTTTTAGCGTCTCTAAAACTTAGAGATAAAAAGAAGTTATAAGTATTTAGAAAAGTGAGGAAGTAAAGTAAGAAAAGAAGAAAGAATTACAGCTTTTAGAATTACTATAACTTAGAGATAAAAAGAAGTTATAAGTATTTAGAAAAGTGAGGAAGTAAAGTAAGAAAAGAAGATGGAATTACAGCTTTTAGAAATACTAAAACTTAGAGATAAAAAGAAGTTATAAGTATTTAGAAAAGTGAGGAAGTAAAGTAAGAAAAGAAGATGGAATTACAGCTTTTAGAATTACTATAACTTAGAGATAAAAAGAAGTTATAAGTATTTAGAAAAGTGAGGAAGTAAATTAAGAAAAGAATATGGAATTACAGCTTTTAGAAATACTAAAACTTAGAGATAAAAAGAAGTTATAAGTATTTAGAAAAGTGAGGAAGTAAAGTAAGAAAAGAAGATGGAATTACAGCTTTTAGAATTACTATAACTTAGAGATAAAAAGAAGTTATAAGTATTTAGAAAAGTGAGGAAGTAAAGTAAGAAAAGAAGAAAGAATTACAGCTTTTAGAATTACTATAACTTAGAGATAAAAAGAAGTTATAAGTATTTAGAAAAGTGAGAAAGTAAAGTAAGAAAAGAAGATAGAATTACAGCTTTTAGAATTACTATAACTTAGAGATAAAAAGAAGTTATAAGTATTTAGAAAAGTGAGGAAGTAAAGTAAGAAAAGAAGATGGAATTACAGCTTTTAGAAATACTATAACTTAGAGATAAAAAGAAGTTATAAGTATTTAGAAAAGTGAGGAAGTAAAGTAAGAAAAGAAGATGGAATTACAGCTTTTAGAAATACTAAAACTTAGAGATAAAAAGAAGTTATAAGTATTTAGAAAAGTGAGGAAGTAAAGTAAGAAAAGAAGAAAGAATTACAGCTTTTAGAATTACTATAACTTAGAGATAAAAAGAAGTTATAAGTATTTAGAAAAGTGAGGAAGTAAAGTAAGAAAAGAAGAAAGAATTACAGCTTTTAGAATTACTATAACTTAGAGATAAAAAGAAGTTATAAGTATTTAGAAAAGTGAGGAAGTAAAGTAAGAAAAGAAGATGGAATTACAGCTTTTAGAATTACTATAACTTAGAGATAAAAAGAAGTTATAAGTATTTAGAAAAGTGAGGAAGTAAAGTAAGAAAAGAAGATGGAATTACAGCTTTTAGAATTACTATAACTTAGAGATAAAAAGAAGTTATAAGTATTTAGAAAAGTGAGGAAGTAAAGTAAGAAAAGAAGATGGAATTACAGCTTTTAGAATTACTATAACTTAGAGATAAAAAGAAGTTATAAGTATTTAGAAAAGTGAGGAAGTAAAGTAAGAAAAGAAGAAAGAATTACAGCTTTTAGAAATACTAAAACTTAGAGATAAAAAGAAGTTATAAGTATTTAGAAAAGTGAGGAAGTAAAGTAAGCAAAAGAAGAAAGAATTACAGCTTTTAGAATTACTATAACTTAGAGATAAAAAGAAGTTATAAGTATTTAGAAAAGTGAGGAAGTAAATTAAGAAAAGAATATGGAATTACAGCTTTTAGAAATACTAAAACTTAGAGATAAAAAGAAGTTATAAGTATTTAGAAAAGTGAGGAAGTAAAGTAAGAAAAGAAGATAGAATTACAGCTTTTAGAATTACTATAACTTAGAGATAAAAAGAAGTTATAAGTATTTAGAAAAGTGAGGAAGTAAAGTAAGAAAAGAAGAAAGAATTACAGCTTTTAGAATTACTATAACTTAGAGATAAAAAGAAGTTATAAGTATTTAGAAAAGTGAGGAAGTAAAGTAAGAAAAGAAGAAAGAATTACAGCTTTTAGAAATACTAAAACTTAGAGATAAAAAGAAGTTATAAGTATTTAGAAAAGTGAGGAAGTAAAGTAAGAAAAGAAGATGGAATTACAGCTTTTAGAAATACTATAACTTAGAGATAAAAAGAAGTTATAAGTATTTAGAAAAGTGAGGAAGTAAAGTAAGAAAAGAAGAAAGAATTACAGCTTTTAGAATTACTATAACTTAGAGATAAAAAGAAGTTATAAGTATTTAGAAAAGTGAGGAAGTAAAGTAAGAAAAGAAGATGGAATTACAGCTTTTTGAATTACTATAACTTAGAGATAAAAAGAAGTTATAAGTATTTAGAAAAGTGAGGAAGTAAAGTAAGAAAAGAAGATGGAATTACAGCTTTTAGAATTACTATAACTTAGAGATAAAAAGAAGTTATAAGTATTTAGAAAAGTGAGGAAGTAAAGTAAGAAAAGAAGAAAGAATTACAGCTTTTAGAAATACTAAAACTTAGAGATAAAAAGAAGTTATAAGTATTTAGAAAAGTGAGGAAGTAAAGTAAGAAAAGAAGATGGAATTACAGCTTTTAGAATTACTATAACTTAGAGATAAAAAGAAGTTATAAGTATTTAGAAAAGTGAGGAAGTAAAGTAAGAAAAGAAGAAAGAATTACAGCTTTTAGAATTACTATAACTTAGAGATAAAAAGAAGTTATAAGTATTTAGAAAAGTGAGGAAGTAAAGTAAGAAAAGAAGAAAGAATTACAGCTTTTAGAATTACTATAACTTAGAGATAAAAAGAAGTTATAAGTATTTAGAAAAGTGAGGAAGTAAAGTAAGAAAAGAAGATGGAATTACAGCTTTTAGAATTACTATAACTTAGAGATAAAAAGAAGTTATAAGTATTTAGAAAAGTGAGGAAGTAAAGTAAGAAAAGAAGAAAGAATTTCAGCTTTTAGCGTCTCTAAAACTTAGAGATAAAAAGAAGTTATAAGTATTTAGAAAAGTGAGGAAGTAAAGTAAGAAAAGAAGAAAGAATTACAGCTTTTAGAATTACTATAACTTAGAGATAAAAAGAAGTTATAAGTATTTAGAAAAGTGAGGAAGTAAAGTAAGAAAAGAAGAAAGAATTACAGCTTTTAGAATTACTAAAACTTAGAGATAAAAAGAAGTTATAAGTATTTAGAAAAGTGAGGAAGTAAATTAAGAAAAGAATATGGAATTACAGCTTTTAGAAATACTAAAACTTAGAGATAAAAAGAAGTTATAAGTATTTAGAAAAGTGAGGAAGTAAAGTAAGAAAAGAAGAAAGAATTACAGCTTTTAGAATTACTATAACTTAGAGATAAAAAGAAGTTATAAGTATTTAGAAAAGTGAGGAAGTAAAGTAAGAAAAGAAGATGGAATTACAGCTTTTAGAATTACTATAACTTAGAGATAAAAAGAAGTTATAAGTATTTAGAAAAGTGAGGAAGTAAAGTAAGAAAAGAAGAAAGAATTTCAGCTTTTAGCGTCTCTAAAACTTAGAGATAAAAAGAAGTTATAAGTATTTAGAAAAGTGAGGAAGTAAAGTAAGAAAAGAAGAAAGAATTACAGCTTTTAGAAATACTAAAACTTAGAGATAAAAAGAAGTTATAAGTATTTAGAAAAGTGAGGAAGTAAAGTAAGAAAAGAAGAAAGAATTACAGCTTTTAGAATTACTAAAACTTAGAGATAAAAAGAAGTTATAAGTATTTAGAAAAGTGAGGAAGTAAATTAAGAAAAGAATATGGAATTACAGCTTTTAGAAATACTAAAACTTAGAGATAAAAAGAAGTTATAAGTATTTAGAAAAGTGAGGAAGTAAAGTAAGAAAAGAAGATGGAATTACAGCTTTTAGAATTACTATAACTTAGAGATAAAAAGAAGTTATAAGTATTTAGAAAAGTGAGGAAGTAAAGTAAGAAAAGAAGAAAGAATTACAGCTTTTAGAATTACTATAACTTAGAGATAAAAAGAAGTTATAAGTATTTAGAAAAGTGAGGAAGTAAAGTAAGAAAAGAAGAAAGAATTACAGCTTTTAGAATTACTATAACTTAGAGATAAAAAGAAGTTATAAGTATTTAGAAAAGTGAGGAAGTAAAGTCAGAAAAAAAGATGGAATTACAGCTTTTAGAATTACTATAACTTAGAGATAAAAAGAAGTTATAAGTATTTAGAAAAGTGAGGAAGTAAAGTAAGAAAAGAAGAAAGAATTACAGCTTTTAGAATTACTATAACTTAGAGATAAAAAGAAGTTATAAGTATTTAGAAAAGTGAGGAAGTAAAGTAAGAAAAGAAGAAAGAATTACAGCTTTTAGAATTACTATAACTTAGAGATAAAAAGAAGTTATAAGTATTTAGAAAAGTGAGGAAGTAAAGTAAGAAAAGAAGATAGAATTACAGCTTTTAGAATTACTATAACTTAGAGTTAAAAAGAAGTTATAAGTATTTAGAAAAGTGAGGAAGTAAAGTAAGAAAAGAAGATAGAATTACAGCTTTTAGAATTACTATAACTTAGAGATAAAAAGAAGTTATAAGTATTTAGAAAAGTGAGGAAGTAAAGTAAGCAAAAGAAGAAAGAATTACAGCTTTTAGAATTACTATAACTTAGAGATAAAAAGAAGTTATAAGTATTTAGAAAAGTGAGGAAGTAAAGTAAGAAAAGAAGATGGAATTACAGCTTTTAGAATTACTATAACTTAGAGATAAAAAGAAGTTATAAGTATTTAGAAAAGTGAGGAAGTAAAGTAAGAAAAGAAGAAAGAATTACAGCTTTTAGAATTACTATAACTTAGAGATAAAAAGAAGTTATAAGTATTTAGAAAAGTGAGGAAGTAAAGTAAGAAAAGAAGAAAGAATTACAGCTTTTAGAATTACTATAACTTAGAGATAAAAAGAAGTTATAAGTATTTAGAAAAGTGAGGAAGTAAAGTAAGAAAAGAAGAAAGAATTACAGCTTTTAGAATTACTATAACTTAGAGATAAAAAGAAGTTATAAGTATTTAGAAAAGTGAGGAAGTAAAGTAAGAAAAGAAGATGGAATTACAGCTTTTAGAATTACTATAACTTAGAGATAAAAAGAAGTTATAAGTATTTAGAAAAGTGAGGAAGTAAAGTAAGAAAAGAAGATGGAATTACAGCTTTTAGAATTACTATAACTTAGAGATAAAAAGAAGTTATAAGTATTTAGAAAAGTGAGGAAGTAAAGTAAGCAAAAGAAGAAAGAATTACAGCTTTTAGAATTACTAAAACTTAGAGATAAAAAGAAGTTATAAGTATTTAGAAAAGTGAGGAAGTAAAGTAAGCAAAAGAAGAAAGAATTACAGCTTTTAGAATTACTATAACTTAGAGATAAAAAGAAGTTATAAGTATTTAGAAAAGTGAGGAAGTAAAGTAAGAAAAGAAGAAAGAATTACAGCTTTTAGAAATACTATAACTTAGAGTTAAAAAGAAGTTATAAGTATTTAGAAAAGTGAGGAAGTAAAGTAAGAAAAGAAGAAAGAATTACAGCTTTTAGAATTACTATAACTTAGAGATAAAAAGAAGTTATAAGTATTTAGAAAAGTGAGGAAGTAAAGTAAGAAAAGAAGATGGAATTACAGCTTTTAGAATTACTATAACTTAGAGATAAAAAGAAGTTATAAGTATTTAGAAAAGTGAGGAAGTAAAGTAAGCAAAAGAAGAAAGAATTACAGCTTTTAGAATTACTATAACTTAGAGATAAAAAGAAGTTATAAGTATTTAGAAAAGTGAGGAAGTAAAGTAAGAAAAGAAGAAAGAATTACAGCTTTTAGAAATACTATAACTTAGAGTTAAAAAGAAGTTATAAGTATTTAGAAAAGTGAGGAAGTAAAGTAAGAAAAGAAGAAAGAATTACAGCTTTTAGAATTACTATAACTTAGAGATAAAAAGAAGTTATAAGTATTTAGAAAAGTGAGGAAGTAAAGTAAGAAAAGAAGATGGAATTACAGCTTTTAGAATTACTATAACTTAGAGATAAAAAGAAGTTATAAGTATTTAGAAAAGTGAGGAAGTAAAGTAAGAAAAGAAGATGGAATTACAGCTTTTAGAATTACTATAACTTAGAGATAAAAAGAAGTTATAAGTATTTAGAAAAGTGAGGAAGTAAAGTAAGCAAAAGAAGAAAGAATTACAGCTTTTAGAATTACTATAACTTAGAGATAAAAAGAAGTTATAAGTATTTAGAAAAGTGAGGAAGTAAAGTCAGAAAAGAAGAAAGAATTACAGCTTTTAGAATTACTATAACTTAGAGATAAAAAGAAGTTATAAGTATTTAGAAAAGTGAGGAAGTAAAGTAAGAAAAGAAGATAGAATTACAGCTTTTAGAATTACTATAACTTAGAGTTAAAAAGAAGTTATAAGTATTTAGAAAAGTGAGGAAGTAAAGTAAGAAAAGAAGATAGAATTACAGCTTTTAGAATTACTATAACTTAGAGATAAAAAGAAGTTATAAGTATTTAGAAAAGTGAGGAAGTAAAGTAAGCAAAAGAAGAAAGAATTACAGCTTTTAGAATTACTATAACTTAGAGATAAAAAGAAGTTATAAGTATTTAGAAAAGTGAGGAAGTAAAGTAAGCAAAAGAAGAAAGAATTACAGCTTTTAGAATTACTATAACTTAGAGATAAAAAGAAGTTATAAGTATTTAGAAAAGTGAGGAAGTAAAGTAAGCAAAAGAAGAAAGAATTACAGCTTTTAGAATTACTATAACTTAGAGATAAAAAGAAGTTATAAGTATTTAGAAAAGTGAGGAAGTAAAGTAAGAAAAGAAGAAAGAATTACAGCTTTTAGAATTACTATAACTTAGAGTTAAAAAGAAGTTATAAGTATTTAGAAAAGTGAGGAAGTAAAGTAAGAAAAGAAGAAAGAATTACAGCTTTTAGAATTACTATAACTTAGAGTTAAAAAGAAGTTATAAGTATTTAGAAAAGTGAGGAAGTAAAGTAAGCAAAAGAAGAAAGAATTACAGCTTTTAGAATTACTATAACTTAGAGATAAAAAGAAGTTATAAGTATTTAGAAAAGTGAGGAAGTAAAGTAAGAAAAGAAGATAGAATTACAGCTTTTAGAATTACTATAACTTAGAGATAAAAAGAAGTTATAAGTATTTAGAAAAGTGAGGAAGTAAAGTAAGAAAAGAAGATAGAATTACAGCTTTTAGAATTACTATAACTTAGAGTTAAAAAGAAGTTATAAGTATTTAGAAAAGTGAGGAAGTAAAGTAAGAAAAGAAGATAGAATTACAGCTTTTAGAATTACTATAACTTAGAGATAAAAAGAAGTTATAAGTATTTAGAAAAGTGAGGAAGTAAAGTAAGCAAAAGAAGAAAGAATTACAGCTTTTAGAATTACTATAACTTAGAGATAAAAAGAAGTTATAAGTATTTAGAAAAGTGAGGAAGTAAAGTAAGAAAAGAAGAAAGAATTACAGCTTTTAGAATTACTATAACTTAGAGATAAAAAGAAGTTATAAGTATTTAGAAAAGTGAGGAAGTAAAGTAAGAAAAGAAGAAAGAATTACAGCTTTTAGAATTACTATAACTTAGAGTTAAAAAGAAGTTATAAGTATTTAGAAAAGTGAGGAAGTAAAGTAAGAAAAGAAGATGGAATTACAGCTTTTAGAATTACTATAACTTAGAGATAAAAAGAAGTTATAAGTATTTAGAAAAGTGAGGAAGTAAAGTAAGAAAAAAAGATGGAATTACAGCTTTTAGAATTACTATAACTTAGAGATAAAAAGAAGTTATAAGTATTTAGAAAAGTGAGGAAGTAAAGTAAGAAAAGAAGATGGAATTACAGCTTTTAGAATTACTATAACTTAGAGTTAAAAAGAAGTTATAAGTATTTAGAAAAGTGAGGAAGTAAAGTAAGAAAAGAAGATGGAATTACAGCTTTTAGAATTACTATAACTTAGAGTTAAAAAGAAGTTATAAGTATTTAGAAAAGTGAGGAAGTAAAGTAAGAAAAGAAGATGGAATTACAGCTTTTAGAATTACTATAACTTAGAGATAAAAAGAAGTTATAAGTATTTAGAAAAGTGAGGAAGTAAAGTAAGAAAAGAAGATGGAATTACAGCTTTTAGAATTACTATAACTTAGAGATAAAAAGAAGTTATAAGTATTTAGAAAAGTGAGGAAGTAAAGTAAGAAAAGAAGAAAGAATTACAGCTTTTAGAATTACTATAACTTAGAGATAAAAAGAAGTTATAAGTATTTAGAAAAGTGAGGAAGTAAAGTAAGAAAAGAAGATGGAATTACAGCTTTTAGAATTACTATAACTTAGAGATAAAAAGAAGTTATAAGTATTTAGAAAAGTGAGGAAGTAAAGTAAGAAAAGAAGATGGAATTACAGCTTTTAGAATTACTATAACTTAGAGATAAAAAGAAGTTATAAGTATTTAGAAAAGTGAGGAAGTAAAGTAAGAAAAGAAGAAAGAATTACAGCTTTTAGAATTACTATAACTTAGAGATAAAAAGAAGTTATAAGTATTTAGAAAAGTGAGGAATTAAAGTAAGAAAAGAAGATGGAATTACAGCTTTTAGAATTACTATAACTTAGAGATAAAAAGAAGTTATAAGTATTTAGAAAAGTGAGGAAGTAAAGTAAGAAAAGAAGAAAGAATTACAGCTTTTAGAAATACTATAACTTAGAGTTAAAAAGAAGTTATAAGTATTTAGAAAAGTGAGGAAGTAAAGCATGAAAAGAAGAAAGAATTACAGCTTTTAGAATTACTATAACTTAGAGTTAAAAAGAAGTTATAAGTATTTAGAAAAGTGAGGAAGTAAAGTAAGCAAAAGAAGAAAGAATTACAGCTTTTAGAATTACTATAACTTAGAGATAAAAAGAAGTTATAAGTATTTAGAAAAGTGAGGAAGTAAAGTAAGAAAAGAAGATGGAATTACAGCTTTTAGAATTACTATAACTTAGAGATAAAAAGAAGTTATAAGTATTTAGAAAAGTGAGGAAGTAAAGTAAGCAAAAGAAGAAAGAATTACAGCTTTTAGAATTACTATAACTTAGAGATAAAAAGAAGTTATAAGTATTTAGAAAAGTGAGGAAGTAAAGTAAGAAAAGAAGAAAGAATTACAGCTTTTAGAATTACTATAACTTAGAGATAAAAAGAAGTTATAAGTATTTAGAAAAGTGAGGAAGTAAAGTAAGAAAAGAAGATGGAATTACAGCTTTTAGAATTACTATAACTTAGAGATAAAAAGAAGTTATAAGTATTTAGAAAAGTGAGGAAGTAAAGTAAGAAAAGAAGAAAGAATTACAGCTTTTAGAATTACTATAACTTAGAGTTAAAAAGAAGTTATAAGTATTTAGAAAAGTGAGGAAGTAAAGTAAGCAAAAGAAGAAAGAATTACAGCTTTTAGAATTACTATAACTTAGAGATAAAAAGAAGTTATAAGTATTTAGAAAAGTGAGGAAGTAAAGTAAGAAAAGAAGATGGTATTACAGCTTTTAGAATTACTATAACTTAGAGATAAAAAGAAGTTATAAGTATTTAGAAAAGTGAGGAAGTAAAGTAAGCAAAAGAAGAAAGAATTACAGCTTTTAGAATTACTATAACTTAGAGATAAAAAGAAGTTATAAGTATTTAGAAAAGTGAGGAAGTAAAGTAAGCAAAAGAAGAAAGAATTACAGCTTTTAGAAATACTATAACTTAGAGTTAAAAAGAAGTTATAAGTATTTAGAAAAGTGAGGAAGTAAAGTAAGAAAAGAAGATGGAATTACAGCTTTTAGAATTACTATAACTTAGAGATAAAAAGAAGTTATAAGTATTTAGAAAAGTGAGGAAGTAAAGTCAGAAAAGAAGAAAGAATTACAGCTTTTAGAATTACTATAACTTAGAGATAAAAAGAAGTTATAAGTATTTAGAAAAGTGAGGAAGTAAAGTAAGAAAAGAAGAAAGAATTACAGCTTTTAGAATTACTATAACTTAGAGATAAAAAGAAGTTATAAGTATTTAGAAAAGTGAGGAAGTAAAGTAAGAAAAGAAGATGGAATTACAGCTTTTAGAATTACTATAACTTAGAGATAAAAAGAAGTTATAAGTATTTAGAAAAGTGAGGAAGTAAAGTAAGAAAAGAAGAAAGAATTACAGCTTTTAGAATTACTATAACTTAGAGATAAAAAGAAGTTATAAGTATTTAGAAAAGTGAGGAAGTAAAGTAAGAAAAGAAGATGGTATTACAGCTTTTAGAATTACTATAACTTAGAGATAAAAAGAAGTTATAAGTATTTAGAAAAGTGAGGAAGTAAAGTAAGAAAAGAAGAAAGA